>RJWT010020694.1:0-17854 GCA_004365215.1 Cuniculus paca | reverse complement strand
TTAAGCTGAAAAGAGGCTCATGAGGCATTCTGCTGATCTTGTTGGACACAAACAGCTTTTGTGGTTTCATAGTATTGCCTGGTTGTGTGTTTTAAAAAAGTAAAATATTTATTAATAAGAAAAGTAATAAGTTAACAGTGACTATTCATATCAAGTACCTTCTGGAAATTGCATTTGTTACATTCCTCAAACACAACAAAGATACTGCGAGGTAGGCATTAGTTTAGCAATCTCACAAATGTGGGAAAACTGAACTTTAGAGATCTTGTGACTAAGCCAGAGCTATATAACTTGGTGAAAAAGTGGAATTTGAATTCAAGGCTATGGGGTATCAAGTCTGAGCCAACATCAGGAGGTTGATAAAGTGACTGAAGGAAACACAACCTGCTCTGATGAACCCTTTGATTATTGTTCAATGTGTTGGGTTTGCTTTCCAGTGACCTGTGAGTCTCTGTAGCTTCAGGTTGTGTGGGGGGAGTGTGGCCCTGTGTATTGGGGTGCTCTTGCTTCCTGTCTCTGAGAAGAGCTGCATTACAAATAGAATGCACTGGCAAACGAGCACTGTTACACTTGAATTTAGACTGCTTCAGTCCACTGCTTAGACAGTGACAGGATTGTCTGCCATGGCTTCTGGTGGACAGCATGTGACTCCTCAGTGGCTGCCTGGATCCAGAGTCCATTCAGCAGTGATGGCCTCACAGTTGCATGTTGTGATGTGCCGGAGACGTGCCATGTCGGTACCTGCCATGCATGCTGTCCATGCTTCCAGTACACACCAGCAACGGCCAGTGATTTCCAGATACTCTGCTGCTGGAGCTATTACGTTCTCCCCTTATCTGTCTCCTTACCTCTTTCTGCCCTCTCATTCATCCTGGCTGATGCTGCAGTGGCTCACCACCCCCGCCTATGCATAACCCACGGCCTCAGTAAAAGGCTCAGTGGCAGTGTGTTTTTTGGGATCAGATGAGAGAGAGTGTGCATCCGAGCTCTCCAGTTCTGCAGCCATCAGACTGTATATTTCTTCCCTTGTGAAGTGGAGGTTAATACCCTTTCTTCACAAGGTTACCATGAGGATTACTTAAGATAACGTGTGTGAAGTATCTACCATCTGCACGACACATACTTGATTCATGGATTGTATTTTTACTGCTGAGATGCTATTGTAAATAACACACTTCTTTAAATTATATAAGACAAAGTGACAGATACATTTCCGAGCACTCCAAGTGGCTGTGGTAAAACTGTAGGAAAAGAGATTATTTACAGTCACAGATAAACTGTGTTGTAACGCTGTGCTTTATTGAACTGTGCTTAGAAAAGAAATCCACTTTGCTCACCTTCACAATTCTCGAAGGCCTTGAGTACAGCTTTTGCCATCTCCAGAGGATCATTTAGCTACTGCTGTGTCCACAGGCTTAACTGGGAAATAGTGAAAATATTTCACTCCACAGCCCCCATTTTTACCTTCTAAGAATTTCTGTTCAGAATGCTGGATAGTTAAAGTCAAGAGCAATGCGAGTTCTAGTTCACAATTGACATAATAGTTATCCATTTTATCACTGCCAAGAGTAGGTTAGGAGCTGCTAGGAATGAGAACGTTGGTTAAATTTCATGAGTTCATCAATGTAGATTAGGACTCAACTCTGAACCAGTATTAATTTATCCCGGCTCATTACATATGCCTTCTATAGACTTGGGCATTTTTAACATGTTAGATTCATGGACATCTCTGCTTTATAAATGGAGGGAGAATGTGAAAATCCTTAACCCTTCAATTTCATAGATGAGTACCTGTGGCCCAGAAAATTTAACTTGGCAACAGGCAAATAGTGTTTAATGGATGTATTGTAATGTAATTAAGGAAGGATAGTTACATTGTTTTCTTCATCTAATTAGATATCTCTCGCCAATCAAATACCTACTAATAGCTACAATAATTCAGCATAGTACTAACAGAAATCTCTCCAAAATGTGTCCAATAACTTGTGTGCATTAAACACTGTTGGTAGGTAAAGGATTTTTGGAGACAGCTGGAGCGTTACATGTGTTTCGAGGTGTCTGCCCTTTTGTGACTTGTCCACTGATTGCTCCCTGGATGACAGCTAACTTTCGAGTGAGTCATGTACCCTGGACATCACCCTTTCATTTAGGAATCAGATTTTAAGTCAAAATCAAATCAAACTCAAGAAAGTTGTTTTGGTTAGTTTTCACGAAGTAAAATATGCACAAGATGACATCATAAGTGTGTCACTTAGTAAAATTTGCAGTTGAATACATGCGTGTTACTGCATCCAGGTAAACATTCCTATCCCCAAACTCTCCCTTCTATTCCATTCCACTTATTACTCTCTCCAAATGTAATCATTACTTCGATTTCTTCACTATTAATTTTGATACACATAAATGTACTCATACTGTGTGCAGTTTTGTAACTGATAATTTTATTTCACATTGTGCTTAAGGTTTTTATTTATGTTTTATCAAGTATGTACTTCCTTTGGTGTTTATATAAACTGATTCTTGAGGTTTTCTTTTAAATTAATTTGTAGTGTTGGGGAATGAATCCAGCACCTTGCTCATGCCAAGCATGTGCTTTTCTATTGAGCTGTGTTCCCAGTCCACTCATTCTTGAATTTGATACTAAACATTTTATTAGCCGTTACTTGTGATTAGTGCTTTTGGTATCCTGCTTTACAAACTTTTGCTTGTTACAAGATCATGGAGATATTCTCCTTTATTTTTCTAGAAACTTTGATTTAACTTTCATATTATATAGACATCTAGAATAGATTTTTGTGTGCTGTGTGATAGGTAGAGGTGAAAATTGACATTTTTTCTCTAATAACATATTCAGTTGACCAAGCACCATTTACTGAAAAGGCTTTGATTTGTTGTTGTTGGGTTTTTTTTTTTTTCATTTGTTTGGTTTTTTTTTTTTTTTTTTTTTTTTTTTTTTTTTTTTTTTTTTTTTTTTTTGGTTTTGTTTTGTACCAGGAGTCAAACTCACATCTGCCATGTTTGTTTGTTTTTTGAGACAGGGTCTTGCCGTGTTGTTCAAGCTGCTCTTGAGCTCACTGTGTAGCCCAGGATGGCCTCAGACTCAAGGCAGTTCTCTTGCCTCAGCCTCTTGAGTGCTGAATTATGACTCGTACCACCACACCCAGTTTGGGCTTTGGTTTCTTAGGTACAAGTCAGTGTGCCACCTGTATCATAAGAGGGGGGCCATAATCCTAATTATGTGAGTATGTTGATCAATTTATTTATACTTGTGTATTGCTTTCAAAATGTTGTGATCATGATTAATCTATAATAGGCTTCTATGTATGATAGTATAAATCTCTCAATTTTGTCTTTTTTTTTTTTAAGACTAACTTGGTTATTCTTGGTTCCTTACATTTCTATTTTAAATTTGTAAACATTTTTCCATTGCACACAAACACATACAATGCAAGGGTTTTTTATTGTGTTTGTGTTAAATCTGTAGACCAATTTGGGGAGAATTTTCATTTTAATACTGAGTTTTTCTACTCATGAACATTTAATATTGCTCAGTTAGGTGGAACTTTCAGATTTCTCTCAGTAGTGTCTTTTCACTGTTGATAATCTGATCATCTTTTATTAAATTTGTTGTTAGGTGTCCAGTCCTTTAATATTATGCGTTTGTTCTTATAAATTTGTGTTCTTATAAATTTGTGTGATTTGCTCTCTGGTGTACTTACATTTGTATGTTTACATGTGTTTAGTAACTTTGTTGAATTCATGTAATCTGATACTGTAATTATAGATTCTTCATTTTTTTAACAACATAATCATATGTATGTTTCCCACACATGATGATTTTAAAATACCCTTTATGCTTTTGGACACTGTCTAGACTTATAGCATAAGTTGAATTGGGGTGATGTAACAAATATTTTTGTAACTTACTGATTTTGTTAGGGAAAACTTTCAGTTTCTTTTGATTCTTCGAGATGGTGTCTCACTAAATTGCCCAGGCTGGATTCAAATTTGCAAACCTCCTGCCTCAGCCTCCTAGAGTGCTGGAATTACAAGGCTATGCCAACATGCCTAGGTAACTAATGGTTGTTCTGTTTTATTTTTAGATGTTAAGGTTTATTGATTGATTTAAGAAAATGGCTGTGTTGATTTTATTCATTACTTTTTTGTGGTTCCTTGAGGTCATGAAAGTGCAGGAGAAATTTGGCTGGAAGCTAAGGTGACTTCTGTGTGGGAGAGCATCCTTTGAGAAACTTCCATGAAAATAAGAAATTGAAGTTAATTGAAAGAAATGATAAGTTTTTGATATCAGGAAGAACATGATTAAGTATTTTAACTATCAGCCCGATTTTTTTCATGGGCATTGGAAAGAGCCTAGACTTAACACTAATCTGGATTGCTAAATGAGGTCCTACGAGATACAAAATGATGGAGGAGAATTGCAGAAAGAAATCTGAATGCTTTTTGAGGGAATAAGTACTAAGATTTTTTGATATATGTTGGTTAAAAATATATTACAATTGAGCCAAAGGTATGATATGCCATTGACTGGTTGTTGATGGCTTCACATACTGAAATGAAAGACTGGGAATAGGATTTTCTTTGAGAAAAAAATAATGGCTTTAGTTTTGGTTTCTTGCAGGTGGTACTGTCTGCACCAGTAGGTGGTAGACTGGGTGTGTGTAGAGGAGAAATCTTGGCTGTAAATCTCCATGTATGTCACAGTACCAGACAAATGATAAAAAGGTGATAAATGTATGTTAGATTATTTAATGATATCTGTGTGGAGAAACAGACTGCGATTATGGCGAGAAATTTGGTGTACTTATGTTCATTTGGAAGCTGTCTATGGAAGTGAAAAATTGAGACTGGTAGTTGAACTGCTAAAGAAATGGAACATAAAGAGAAAGCACATCTTAAAATTAAGGACAGTCTTGAAAGACACTTCTTCATAGGGAAATAGAATTTTCAAGAAATATCTAGTGATAATGGTTAGAGAGAGCAGAGATAAGAATAAGAGAGGTTATTGAAATTGAGAATTTTCAAGTACATGTTCAATGTGCAGCAGAAATCAAGAGATCATTTGGAAGTGGGGATGGGATTAGCACAGTTAACCAGCTCTGATCACTCATCTGAGGAGGGCCAGAAGCTGGTCTGTGTATAACTGAATGTAAAATAGAATTAGCCGAGAGTTCGGATGCTTTTGGACAAAAATTGCTATCTACAGTGAGCTCCAAATAGTATATGCCTTGCTCTTATGTTCATTTGGATTCTGATTTGATGCTTTTTTCAAATCGAAGTTGGACAACAGATTCATGCATGTAATTGACAGCTCTGTTTGTGATTACTAAGAAGTTGCCATCCACTTGTTTCTCCTTAACTAAAGTACCATTGTTTTCATCCTATCTTGCTGGCTTTTAAAAATCTTTATTTTGCTGCTTACTAGGCCAATTACTTGTATTTTCACATCTGCAAATTAAGAACAATAATTACACCTCCCTCACAAAGCTGTAAGGAATGACACAAATTAATATATGATAAAGTGGTTAGAATAGTCCTATCACCTAGTAAATTTGTGTTAAGTATTTGCTGGTGCTAGCACCACTGTTACATCTGCTGCTTTCATTATTGAAAAGCACTCCATGCAGAGAATGATTTGAATTCAGTTCTTTGGCTCACAGCTTTACTTCTCTGCCATTCCCAGGATGTTTCTAGCCATCTTCAGGAACAAAGCTAGAGAATTGGAAGCATTCTCTAAAACCTGGTATCTTTGCAATGGTAATATATTTAAACTCAACCATAAAAATACATTACCCATGTTTACTTGGGAAATACATGTAAACATTTAATCAGCTGCTTCTCAATACTGACTTGATCAATTTATTTTACTTATGAATATTCTTTAAAAATTAGAGTAGAAGCCAGGCAAGGCGTAATCTCAGCACTCGGGACTGAGGCAAAAGGATCACTGTTAGTTCGAGGCCCACCTGGGCTACAGAGTGAGTTCGTTCAAGGCCAGCCTAGAGTATTAAGTGAGACTGTCTTAACTGCCCCCTCAAAGGTAGAAATTATGTTTTGTTTTTTAACTTACAGGCCCAAACTTGATATTAGTAATTACAATTGTATATATTCACATAGGTTTGTAAGCCTGTAGTTGGGCAACTTTTTCTTATTTACGCATAATAAAATTATACATAATTGTACATTGATAGTTTTAATACATGTGCACAGCGGCTATCAATCAAGTTGGAATCATTAGCCTTCCATCTCTTCAACATTTATCATTGTTTCTGTGTTCTGAGAAGTTAGTTTTCTGTTGGTATAGGAAAATAGCTGAGACTGGCTTATTTGTAAGCAAAAGTGTTCTGTTGGGCTCACAATTTTGGAGGCTCAGGAACAGGGTGCTGACAAATGCTCAACTCTTATTAGGCCCCTGGTGGCCACATCCTAGTGGATGGCATCTTGGATGGAACATGTGCATGGAGATCACACAGCTAGACAGGAGACTGGAGAGGGTGGGATGGACTAGACTAGCTCTGTTGTAATATCTTCATTCTAGGGAACTAACAGGAATCCCTTAAAACTGTATTAATTTCTTCAAGGGCAGCCTCTCCAGCGACCCTGTCACATTGCATGAGGCTGTATCTCTCAAAGGTTCACTGCCCCTACCTTCACTGTGCTGGAGAACCAAGCCTCCAGCCCGAGTCCTTGGTGGGCCCAATCCAAATCCAAACTTTAAGGATAGTCTTTGAACTGCTCTAGTTATTTTGAAATATATACATTGCTATAGATAATAGACACATGGCTGTGGAAAATAATTACATAATATTTGTTTTGAGATTATTTTTCAAAATACTTTTGACAGCCCTTGACTGCTACACTATTGTTTTTTGAAATCATTTTAGTTTTGGAAGTATTCTTGTAACAAAATGTAAACTTACATAACTTTCAGATGCTTCAGGACTTTGTCTCTGCACAGTTTGTGTGTATATACCCATGAACATACCCTATTGTGGGCATATTTTCATTGATTCGTATGTGAATAACAGATAATCCAAAATATTGGATCTGTTATGGTCAGAGAAGCCAGTTATACCAAGAATAATTTACAGCATAACATGGTTAATAAAACTTCAGAAGTCAAGTTTTCATAGACATGTCTATAAATTTCATTTTAGTTCCTAATTGTAGCGTACATAGTATGAGTTCCTTTACATTGCAAAATAACTGTACAGCTAAGACTTTGGAGGTTAGACTTTCAGAAATGTTT
This sequence comes from Cuniculus paca, assembly GCA_004365215.1. Taxonomy (NCBI): domain Eukaryota; kingdom Metazoa; phylum Chordata; class Mammalia; order Rodentia; family Cuniculidae; genus Cuniculus; species Cuniculus paca. Next base: position 10,587 of record RJWT010020694.1, on the reverse strand, counting down.
GTATTATTTACTTGAAACAAATCTATGTTAGTGTTTCTCTTTTTGTGAGAAAGGTTGGCTAGTTTAAATGCTAATTCTTAGAAGACTGTGTGGGTGTGGGGGGGTGTGTGTGTGTTCGTGTGTGCACGTGTGCACTCCTGTGATATTAAGGGTGGCATCTTGATAAGAGTGACAAAAACTGATTTGAATCACCATTATTTTCATTTAAAATGTGTATATCAATTACAGATGTAATGGTCATGTTTTCCACATGATTTAATTAAGGAATCTACATGAGGGCACTTAGTCAATATTAAACACAATCATTACTAAAAAGTTGGTCTGTGACATTGTTATTTTGCTTACACTGGGCTCATCTGTTGACTGTAGTCTTTAAATCAGGGACTTTGTCATATTGTTCTTCGTCGTTGGTTCCTGGCATGTAGGTGATTTGTGAAATAATGATACATTTACCATCTAATAACATAACATAGTTGTAAATTAGTGACTGTAATCACCTGCTATTAGTTGGCAGAGTATATTTGCATTGTTTTCTCTAATTTAAGTACTTGTCAGTTTTTAAGAGAGTCTGTTTTTGAGTCTTGTAAATAAAAATCAATAAATTGTTTCTCATTCTCAGAAAGTACTATTTTGATTTTGTGGTATTACTCAGTTACAAGAGATGCATGTTTAGGCAATCCATTTGACAGTCTATTAATTTTCTCATCATTAAAGAAATGGAAAAAAAATAAAGTAATTCATTATGTAGATATGTTTATTAAGATAGCCAGCTTTGTGTGCCAGATTTTGAGCTATATGAGACAAAGGTAATAGTGTTTAAATACACACTCTGGGGTAATGATTTCAGCCTGTCAAAACTATTGTTCAGTAAAGCACACAGTAACCCATAAGATAGTCATTAAAAACATCAAAATAAATCTTTCTTTTCTGTATCAAAATGTCAAAATGTCAGTGAAATAAATTATTTAGTTCTTTTAGACATCTTTCAAACTATGTTGTAAAATTTACCTTCATTAAAATTTTTTTGGGTTCTGATATGTGAAGAGACTGAACATAAAAGTATCCTAAAAATACTTGTTTGATATTTTTTTAGCTATTGCTAAATATTTTGAGAATGCAAATTTCATTTAAATGTCAAACCATAATTAAGTGTGTGCCATTTGTTTTTCTACTAAGGTTTTACAGTTTGATGAAATGTTTTTCCCACAATTTAATAAATATTTGCTGTATTTCACATGAATTAATTCAAAAGGGACAAGAACAACATATTTTAATCAACTATTGTTATGATGAACTAGAAAATAAATTTATTCTCTAAGCAAATTGTGTGCATTTGAATTGGATTTATCTTACTTAGCATTGTCAGATTAAGCATACAGGCAACAATTAATACAAAAACCAAATACGTGTACTGCATTCTGAATAAGGCAAGTTATTTTTTACAATGTATCATAGATCTTTAATGTATAAAGTTTTAGATGCGATTTAATCCATCATGTCTACCTATTAAACGTGAAGTAGTGGATAAACTACTCATGCATGAATGGAGCATTTTTAATGGGAACATAATATGTGTGTTTATGATTATTTGATTTTAAAATTTTGTTTACTTTCCTGTGCATTAATCTCACAATCATTATATTTATTTATAGTGTCAAAATGAATGGGAGGTTAATTCATAGTTGCTCACTTTATTCTTCCCTCCTCATCACTTCTTAAAGACACTGATTTCAATATCTTTAGCATGATGGTTCAAAATACTTCTTGATAGATCAGGATTAAGAGAAGGATTTCAACGCTTTTCATCTGGCATTGCAAAATTGTATGTGGCCAAGTTTTTATATACATACAAGTAGAAATGGAACATGCTTATATTCTGCTACCACCTTGGTCACACATTAGACATACAAAGGCAAAATTTAATCATCTTATCCATCCTTCACAGTACAAATCAGATTTTTGACTAGTCCTGGTAAAATGGCAATTATATTTGAATATAAGCGTAGCATAAATTGCTTTTCAAACTGTTATACTGAGCACAATATATGTGAAAGAAATACTTAATTCATTTGCTATGGTTATTTTCCTTTAAAGGTTTATTTGTTCTCTCAGTGCATAGAATGATGCCGTGTAATGGAACAGAAGCTGAAAACAGTTTAAAGGAGCAATTTCCATGTCAGTGTGCTCTTGCTTTACCTCCTCCCTTTGAAAATGGGCTGTTTATTCAGCCAACTCTGTTCTTAAATAACTGCTTAAGCTTCCAGGCAGACTTTATTCCTAGAGGGTCTTAATTCCTAATTTTTTGTCTCTAGTATTACTGGCTTTTTTTTTCCCTAACAGTGAGGAATTCCTACATGTAAGCACAGTTTCAAGGAAACATGAAACTGGAAATAGGGAAGGAGAATTTACAAATGGTGAATTTTTGATGGATTTATGTGCCATTAGAATCCTGTAGAGAGCATTATTGAATATGAGTTATTAGTAACTGACTTCTTTTTGTCCTAATTCATTTAGCTGTTGTATGTTTGAGTTTGCTTAATAAATGAATTATAAACACCACATTATGTGACTGTAATGTAGAGATATTATTTCCTATATGTGCCCAGAGTTTTCTTATAAAAAAACACAATCATGGTAGAAGGTCTGGAAGTGGAACTTTGTCTAAGGTAGGTCAAAGCTTCCTTTTAATTCTCATGAAAGTTTAAATGGGAAGAGAAATTTGTATACTTGATTATAAATATGAAGAATAGGAATGGGACTGACATACCAAATACCTAATATGGACCAGAAAGTCTGGTGTACACATTGTAGACATCCTCATTTTCAGTATCCTTACTTAGAATAGAAGGGAGGTATATATGGTACAAATTTAACAAAGGAGGGAAAGGGACATTTATTAGTAACCACCTTGACCCCAGTTGTTACAGTTTCTGTTCATTCTGTCTGGATTTTATGCCTGAACTTTTTTCATGATGCCTGTCTCACATGAAGTGGAGCTTACCATTTATTCTTGTGAGATCCTGAAATTCTGCGTCCAGTGGCATTGTGAAGTTTCTGTATTGCCACCTACTTGTGTGAGGAGACAAAGGAGAGGGGGTGGAATTTTGTTCATGGTTTTTTGTTGGAGGGAGGTTCTAGAATGTTAGAAAGTTAGTGTGTAATTACAAAGAATATCCAGGAAGTCATCTACATTGATGTTTTTTGACTTGCAATGTAGAACATTTGTACCCAAATAGGAAGTCAAGTGCTGTCCTCTCCTGTTGTTGGAAATGTCTCTATTCACATAGGGTTTTCTAATTTCTTATGGCCTGTGTTTAAAAAAAAAATCTCTATGCAGAATGACATGTGTCCAGTGGAAATGTATGTTTTTCTTTTCAGTAGCAAGGTGTGTCATGATGTACAAATTTGGAGGAGATACAGTATGTGTCACCTGTCGCCTAGCAACGAGCATTCTGCATTATATCTTTAGATTCCTTTCACTTTAAGTCAGAGTAGCTGTGAAAACATAGCACTTAGATTTGCATTTATCTTCAGAAATATTTAGAGTAACCTTCAAATATTTTTAGTTCCCAAGATAATTTACTGTGACAGATGAAACAGAAATAACTTTAAATGAAACAAAAATCAGCTTACATGGTAGAAACCTTGAGACTCAGAGCAAAGCAAACTTGAAATTCTTATATAACACCTTAAACTTAAATGCACAAAGCCTGCGTGTCAGTTCCCCCAATCAGCTTTTAAAGTTATGGCTACTGACTTGATTATGTATATAAACCTTCATTACTTGACTTTTTTTCTTTTTATCAGTACTGGTAAACACAGTCACAACTAGTGAAATAGTGATTTGTAAGTTTGAATCTAAAAGTCATTATTCCAAATGAGATTGCTGCACCAGCACCAGAATTCAGTCGATTTACTTGAAACACAGCTAAGTCACTGTTGGGGAGAGAATGGAATGCCCCGACCAGTCAGATGTCTACAGACACACCCAAAATGTGTTCCTATGCCTGCATTTTAGGACCCCTAAAGGGGTTTTCAGAGACACCAGCAACAAGTGTACTTTTTGATCCTGAGACATTGAAATGTATTAAACACTGACCTTTAATGATTGAGAACCTGAGAGATCATTAAAGAGGTGGGCAGGAATGAGCAGCCTGGAGCGGCAGAGTAATGTCTGCACTCTGAGGTAGTTATTCAAGAGTAATTCCTTATTTGTGAAATGAACTGGATTCGCTCCCAGTACGACCAAGGTCATTTCTGTTGCCCAGGGTTTGCTTTTTGAATTATAAAGGAAGTTGGATGATCATGTGTGGAAATTTTAAAAGAATCAAAAGATAAAACGAGTATCTTAGAAAATCATTCTCTTCTTGTCTCTGCTAAAGAGAAACAGGTGTAACTGGAATTTCTCCACCCTGTCCTAAAACACCAGTGGTTTACCCATGTTTCCAGGTAGCACTGTTTTTTTTTTAAGAAATGTAACATTTTCCTGGGATGTAAGTTTACACCGTTTCTTGTTTATCATTTTTTGATACTGAAATAAGTGACTAATTTTTGCTGTCTTGAACCTAATGGCAACTAGGAATACTCTTTAAAGCAGGAAAATGAGTACCACATCCATGTGTAATGATTGCTTTGGTGTGAACTCTGACCTTTAAATTACTCGTACTTTGAGGAAAGATTTACGTATTTGATAGGACAAAGCAAGTTTAATTCAGAAACTGATGAGATATCGTTATGGAAATATGTATTTTTCCTGTATCATAGTTTGGTTTTTACAAAGACTTGAGGGAAAACCCAGAACCCTTTAGTGTGGATGAAATTTCCTTTGTTCTATCATGTGATCTCCTTTTAGGAAAATCTTTTTTCTGTTTTCCCTGTTACATAGCTCAGCCATTGATTAAAGAGTGACAATTCGTACATGTATGGCTCCTACCATTTTACAGATTGTTATGTTACTTAGAATAGGCAGGGGAGACAGCAAGAATTATTATTCCTGCTTCTGTGAAAGAAATTGACCTCAGTGATGTTTAATGCGTTAAGGTTTCACAGGCAGTGGTTGATAGAGGTATGAGGAGGGACAGATCTTCTCTACTCTAAACCGTGTCTTTATTTCCTTACCTTCATTTGTGCTGCTCAGAGTGTGGTGTTGGTGAATAAAGAGCATGTGATGGACTTTGAACACTCTCAGCAGTTTGAATTGATGGAAAGCAAAAACTACTATTATACTAGACCCTGTCTAACTTCTAAACATACAGAAGCATACATTTAAATTATAGGTGATTACAAGACCACTTGGTAACAAACCATGAAGGGCCATGCAATAAACTTGGAACTAAAAATAGCAGTTTTAAAAGGATCCTGACATTCTCTAACTTGCTGTGTTGGGTAAAACATACCTCTGATCACTTTCATCATTTTGAAGTGGATCTTAAAGTAGTTCAGGTGCTGAACTCACTGAACTACCTTTAGAACAAATGGTAACATTAGGATAACTTTTGAATCCTAAAGTGCTCCAAAAATGTGTAATACATGTTATGTATAGTTCACATAATTTAATGTTTATTTCAGCCTGCCTAAAAGTACAGATTATCTAATTAAAGCCTAAGTTTCTTAGCTAAATGTATCTACATCGTGTAGAAGGGAATTTTCTTTATGTGATTTTTCTTGTTTCTCCTTTTGACTTCACTCCTTTATCACATTTGCTGATACAAAATTTGGTATCGTTAGGGCCTCTGCTGCGTGTCGGGACACAGAGATGAGAATGTCGCTGTGGTAGTCTTCTTCCTTCTCCTAGTAGGACTCTACAGTGTATTGAGCGCAGTGGAGTCTGGTGGAGGTGGCATGAAGGAGTGAGTGGTGGTTGAAGCCTGTGCAGTACTAGGCTCCCCTTCCTCTCCTGATTAGAGCTGTCTGTGTCCGTCAGAGGTGTCTCTTCTGGTTGCACAGATATCATCCAGATTGGCAGAGGATTCACGTGGAAGAATGTCTATCATACTGATAGTAAAAATCATTAATTACTAGACAAAAACAAGGAAGTAATTAATGATGTGTTGCTGCAATGTAATATTGAAATTTTGGACAGAGTGTTGATGCATTTAAAATCAAGAGAAAATACCGGTGGTACTCTTGTCACTTTGTATCTGCAGAGGGTTGGATCCAGGAACACATGTGGATACCAAAATCAAGAATGCTGCGTCTCTTACATTATGTGAATTGTGTTTACAGATAACCTATGCACTTCCTCCTGCGTGCTTTAAACCACCTCTGAATTACTAATACCGTATAAATGCTGCACAAATAGGTGTTACACTGCATTGTTAAGAGGAAAATGAGGGAAAAAAGTCTGTACATGTTCATTACAGATGCAGTTCTTTTCATCGAATATTTTTGGTCCAAGGTTGGTTGAATCCATGGGTGTGGAACCAGAGGATATGGAAGGCTGTGTGTTAACATATAAAAATAATCCAAAAAAACTACATTTTGAAGTGTAATAAGGCAGAATGTAAGATTGAAGCCAGTTTTGGTATACTTTGTACACTGTTCTAAGATGTAGGAACTGATTGGGTTAGATATCTTTTGAAGACTAGAAAAGACAGGATGTGTTTGGTTGAGAACACCAAGTTAGATGACTTTTTGAGAATTTCAGAAGATAACTGTGTTATGGTTTCACATATAAAACAGAATTATAGTCTGAATTTTAAGAGAATAATTGTTGTTTGTTCTTTTAATGTATAAACATTGCATTAGGTTTTTTTTTTTTTGTAGCATTTCTAGTAGTAATAGTAGCAGCAGAAGTAATAAAACCTGTAATACATATTAGGAGATATGTTTGGAGAGGAGTGAGAGAAATACTTAAAATTCAAATAAAATTAAGGTTCACAGGCCTACCCAATGGATCATGTCACAGAGCATGTCGTAGGCGAACCCAGAAGATAAGGTGGTCTCTGCTACATTTCACTGTGGGCTTTATGAGTGAGTTTTTGTTCTGTCCCTATGCATGGGTCTGTGTATGCGGGAAGCCGGCCCCATTGCTCCTGTCAGAGGCAATGGCACAGAATGGGTGTGGCCCCTCTTGAGCGTAATTATAAATGGAAAAAGAAAAAGGCATCTGTGCCTAATAAGCTGGCTCCACTGAATGCCAAAGAAAATTTGCCTCATGAAATGGAAATTCTGAAGCAAGTTACATAATGCTGAGCAAATAAATAGAAAGACTCTTAAGATGCTGTATATCCAGATGGGGCAAATGGTTTATTGTAATTGGAATTTTCTAAACCAGTAATAGTAAATTGTATTTGGTGAAATCCAAGTGGTCCTGGAAATGTGGGAACTTTTACAAATCACATAAACACTTACTTTAATTTTTATTTATTTAACTTTTAAAAAGTAACATGGGAACTTTATTCATTTTTCAAAAAGTTACTTTGGTGTTAGCCAACATTGAGTAATGGAAATTTGTTTTAATTACTTTGAACATTTATATCAGTTGTAAAGAGAAAAATGTTCATTTCCTCAGTAAAAGATCATTTCTTTAAAATTTTCTTCATTGCTAAGAATAATGGAGTTATACTCCATTTTGAATATTTGTGAGTCTTTCATACAGGAAATTCATGCAGAAGCCAAATTTTACCGGTTTCACTTAGCTTTCTCTGTTGCACCCCTCAACCCCTTTTAGTCCCACTCATCTTTGTCTAGGACTTTTATCGTCTTGTGTTCAAGATATTGTCATGGTGTCATGGCTGGTTTGGTTTTCTGTTCCCTCATTTCTCCATGTTATGCTTACATGGCAAATAGGTAGCTGGGTGTGGTGTATACACTTGTAATTCCAGCACTCCTTTGGATGCTGAGGCAGGAGGATTGTCCTGAGTTTGAGGTTATCCTGGGGTACAGAGTGAGTTAAAGGCCAGCCTGAACTACATGGTGCAATCCTGTCTTAACACAAAGCAAAACAAAACAAAACAACCCAAGGAAATAGCTAATAAAAAAAATTCCTCAGCTTTTTTTTTTTTAAATCATGTCATTTCACTACTCAAGAGCTTAAATAACTATAGGATTGAGATGTGGTTTTTTTTTCCACCCTTTTTCACATTAGAGGTCTTACTATCAATTTGTAAAACTTATTGTATCTTTTGCTCTGCTTTTCTCACAGGATCAATGTGACTCTATTAACAAATGGATGAATGAGTATCCATATGAAGAGGAAAACGATAAAGGTTGGTTAGCCAAGCTGTATAATTGTGTTGAACAATTGCAATACTAAATTGAACAATATTTCTAGGCAGTTATTAGAACATTTCCTTGTCTGAGTGTGAAATAGCAGTTAATTCTTGTACCTATACATTTATCGGTAAAATATGAGTTTCCTTTTAAGTCCTTAAATATAAAGACATTTATAGGGAAATTATCTGTTTTTGTGCAAGTATAGCTGCCATTCTTTTCCAGAACCTCAACTGGTATTTTAAGAATTAACTTTTTAGGGGGCTGGGGATTTAGCTCATTGGCTCAAGTACTTGCCTGGTAAGTGCATGGTTATGAGTTTGATTCCCGGTGCCAAAAAAAAAAAAAAGTAACTTTTAGATGAATATTAAAAAATGTAACACCACTTTATAATGACTGACCACTAGGCCCCAAAATAGCCAGGTTTTGTTTAAAGTACATCAGTTCCTACAAGCATAATCTGGAACCAGAGCTGTGTGGTGCCCGATTTCTGTCAAGTGCTGTCTTCTTTGCCCCCGCAGTCAGCTTTCTGTGGAGATGTGGGATCTCCATGGAGGGCTCTACTTGGCTTCTCGCAAAGACAGTGTGAAGCAGCAGAGGCGAAACCCCGTGGATTTTAGAGTAATCAAATGCTGGGCATTGCTTTATTTGTGGTAGTTGAGTTTTTCTTCCACTTCATACTGGTTATAATATAAAAATCATAGGTAATACTAAAGAAATTACAGTATATTAAACTATCTCTATTTTGTAAATAGCTTGATGCTGAACAGATCTGGTTCAGTGGAATGTGCCTTGTAACTTCATACGGTTGCACAATACATATAATGTCATGTTTCCCTTCCCTGGTTACTGTGACTACTTTCAAATAAATGTGTGGCATGCTATGTCATTTTCTGCCAGCCTGCTTCCACAGTTACTTACAAATGATTTTTCCAGGTTCTTTCTATTAAAATTGCCTTCTTTTATCTTCACTGCTAAAATTTTTTCTTTCTAGTATTTGTGTATGAAATGTGTTCAGAGAGGCAGTATTGATTCAGAGATGGCATAGAGAAAACTTACGGGGTGTCTTAGTTATTTTTCTCATGGCTAAGACAAAATGCGTGACTCTCAATGTTAAAAGAGGAAAGGTTTATGTGGCTCACAGTTTGTAGAGGTTTCAGTCCATAGTTGACTGGCTCCAAGGCAGGGTGGCGTGGCAAGAGGGGCATTGCAAAGCAGCAAGGGATAAGCAATCATCTTTCTATGCCTTATACTTTATCTAGGTTACCCACCCTTAGGGCAGGTAGCACTCACACCCAGAGGTGAGCACCCTTAATCCTAGCATCTCACCATGAATCAGTCCCAGCATCACGTCCTCCATCTCAGCCACCATGGAAAAAGAAATCCCCACCTGTGACCACATGAGGCTTCCAGAGGACATCTGGGCGCAAGCTATACCAGAGAATATGGGAAAGTGTTCTTTCTCATGGCCTCAGTATTGTCTGTGTGGTTTCATTTACTTTGCAAGAGCTACTTGTAATAGTGTACTTTTTTGTGTAGGCAACAGCAATGTACTAATAAACCGGTTCTCTGCAGGGAGGCAAATGGGGAAAGGACTGATTTGTCACTGTGCTCATGGATTTCTGTGGTGTAAGTACTACACTGGTTGGCTTCAGAAGTTTACCAACTGGCACGAGAGAGTCCTTAACATTGAGCAAGTGGTGTTTATAACCTAGAGATGAAATAGCTCTGTGATAGTTCCACTCATTCAGTAAAGTTAGAAATTATATACTGCTTCTTGAGACTAGTGAGGTAGGGCCAGGGTTATTACTCAGCACCACAGCATCTGCCTGGCAAACACAAGGTCCTTAGTTTGATTCCTGCTACAAAACAGAAAAGAAAAGAAAAGACCAAAACAAAACAAAATGAAACAAAACGAAACAACCCCCCCAAAAAAACAGACTAGCGAGGCAGAAATAGTAAATTAAAATTTTTTTTGCTATATGTAAACATGAAAGTGTTCCTCATTATCATGCAAAATATCTTTAGTTCTCTCCTTATGTATACTGTTGATACAGTATCACTGTATTTTCACTCAATTGTCATTAAGTGTTTATTGAGTGGATTTATAAATTTTGGCGGTGTCATTGTTTCATAACTAATTTTGGAATGAAAACTGAAGATGATGGCAGAGAGAATCCTCGTTTTTCTACTTACCCATAGGATAAATTAAGAATATAATGATTACTTTATATGTGATTCGTCCTAAATGAACAGACCTCATAGTTTATTATTCGTGAATTTAAAAGTCCTTATGGAGAAAGGAAGAGTGAATATTTCATTTAATGTGTTTGTTCCTTGACATTTTTTCTTTTCCCTTTTTCATATTTTTTT
>RJWT010020693.1:0-17860 GCA_004365215.1 Cuniculus paca | reverse complement strand
GGAAAGCTACTTTTGCACTAAAATATTAATAGAGATAATCTCTATGTAATGAGATTTGGAGAAACTTTGTCATCTTCACTATACATGTTTGTTTTTTGTGTATATTTCTCTTTTGAATTTCCATCAGCAACATACTGGCCAATATTTAACACCTTGTTCCTCAAAAATGAAAAGCCTAATTTGTACAATTGTATGTTTCTTTGGTATAAATACTTCTACTACAGCCAAAATTATGATGTTATTAATCAGTGTTAGCAGGAAACATGCACTATTGATACTTGCAAATTGGTGTGTTCCAACACACCCACTACTTCACTGATTGTAGTGATTCTAAAAATGAACTCTTCATTTTGGAATAAAAAGATATTTCACTTGATAGCATTTGGACATGATAGAACTCCATAGAGAATGAGAAGTTACCAAAATAGAATACAAAAATAACTTCGATGAATGTCCTAGTCTTTACATGTTGTACTTGAAGTGCAATATATTTTACATGATTGATTAGATTGATTTTTAAGGCAGTTGAATGCTTAGTAATTCACAGTGCACTTAGAATTCTTCTGAGAATAAAAACCCTGTGCAATAATCCAGCATGCTTAAGCTGAAGCCCAAGACTTTTATGGTCAAAACAAACTGTCTTTTTATCAGTATAATCAACAGAAACAAGATTGTAAAACAGTAACATCCTTACTTGTATTAAACAAAAATATAAAATATTCTTTTAAAAAATCACAAAACCATTATAACATCTGATAAAGGGAAGACTGAAAGCAAAAATAGTTTTGAAAAGCAAAATAATTGCTGTAACTTCACAAAGCTAACATTAGGTTAAGCCTGAGTTTAATTTCAAAAGAGATAAAAAATCATAAACGAGATTAACACAGATGAGTTTCTCCTTTACTGCATTTTTTCACTCTTTTCTTTCCATACATTTTAGAGAATAGATCTTAAAACATGGAAGGAAATCACTAACTGTAAAAGGCAAACTGCAGCTTTATCAGATTTGCTAAATAAGTTATATCAATCTTCTGCTAATATGTCAGATTTACTTCAGTAAAAGAGTGTTTCACGGAGGGACAACTAGATAAAGAATCAAGGAGTAGGTCTTTACTCCTAAGTAGAAACATCATGAAATCCCTGAAGTAGAAGCTTAGCTATTTGTAATCATTCGCAAATTAAAAAGACATAAGTATCAGGGAATGATAAGAACAAATACTCTTCCCTAAAGGGTAAACACATTTATAGAACTGTGACTACCCTACTCAGTATCATTTCCAGTAATGAAAGCATAATCAGTCATTATATTCAAAATAATCTAGATTCTCAGACCTGATAGAACCTATAGAAACAGGAAGTGAATTTGGAAAAATTTGATACCCCGTGTACAAACGTGAGTAATGAGGATGTCAAGTCAGGAAGGCCCAAGTAACTACTTAAGGGATCTGAGTAGAAGAGAGAGAGAATTTATTTCAAATACATATAGGTTCATTCAAACTTTTTTATAATTCATAAGAGAAATGGTATGATCGAATAAGATTTATGTTTACTGAAATCATGTATAAAATTGTAACATTTTGAAATAAAGTTCAGGTTGTTTTTCTATTGAAGTCTTTCACACATAGTTGAGGTAATTGGTGCTATGACCAATCTGTAGTCATTCAAAACTGGGAAGAAACTTCATGAAGTTACCGGTGGACTAGCAGAGAGCCATCTCCATAACAGAAGCCTACCCAAAGCCCTGCATTATTTCTATACCTTCACCCCACTATTTTTACAGACTTGAGATACAAGAGTTATTTAGGTATGTTCAGATATACTCTTCAAAGAAAACTAAGAAGAACTTACTAGAGAATTTTCTGGCTGAGCTTCTTTTAAAACAGACATAGGTTTCAGAGGCAAAAGGTAATACAAAAAATTGAAATAATCTCAAGATTACAGGTGCAAAATAAGGACCTATCACATGAAAAAATGTACTAGAAATACCATCTTTGCTTTCTAACAATATCAATCCAATAATCCTAATAATGAGCAAAATCCTGAAGCTGGAAAAAGTTTGTTCCTGCTGGTTTTTTCACAACCACATAGCCCTGTTGATATCTGTTACTCATTGAGCACCTACCTGTTCTGTGTTTCATTCATTAAATACATGGTTTTTAACTGTGACTAGGAATGGGCATTAAACAGTAAGCTTTCTATCATGTAATTGTGAGATCATTTGATTGAAGGATTAAAAAGAGAATCAAGCCTAAAAGGTGGCCGGGGATCTTGTTCTGCTATTATTTAACTAATACATTCTATTGGCTACATGTTGATTAATAGTCTGTGACAACAAAATCTGTGTCTACTTTGTTCACTAATCACATCTACTGTGTATGGTGTATGATCTATAGTCAGATATATAGTCAGATATATAAAAGAGTGACAAGTCTAAGTCTTCTAACCCTAATCATAAACATTTTGAGACATTTGTCTTAGCATTAGTAATGCAAATAAGTCTAAATAATTAAACTTTGTTATGTACTTGTAGCAAATGTAATCATTTTGTACTACAAATATATACTAAATTAAAATTTAAAAATAAGGGCTGGGGATCTAGCTCAGTGGTCTAAGCGCCTGCCCGGCAAGCGCAAGGTCGTGAGTTCAATCCCCAGTGCCGCAAAAAAAAAAAAAAAAAAAAATTAAAAATAAATAAATATAATGCCAATGAAGATTAAACTTACAATCTGAAAAGTGTATCTTTATCACTATCTATTACACTCTGTCATAGCAGAGTTTGATGTAAGGGCATACATAAAATACTGCATCCAATAAAGTGAATGTTCATTTTATTTTTAGACCAAATATTTTATTTCAGACTCACAAGCATGTAAAGAGAATCTAGGAAATTCTCATGTAGTTAGAAAACAGCTAGAGGATTAGAACATTACGGAGCTCTGCAGGATAACAAATGACAACCCTGAGGGTATAACTGAAAGTGAATCCACAATACCTCAGACAACTTTTACAGCGACATGTGACAGAAAAGGAAGCTAAGATTATATTTAATGCATTTTTATGGGAAAAATGCACAGGGATGTGTGACATGGATAATTAAGGGCAATGAAAATCTGAAATTGGTAGAAAGAACATAATAGTCAGCTAAGAAAGGGTCTCGTATGACAATGGAGAAAAAGAAATTAGAATGAGATTATGCTTTGAGAACATAAACTTGTGTTATTGAGGCCCACTACGAAGTTTATGGGCTGAAGAGATAATATCATCAGATGAATTTTAAACTGTTTGACTCAAGAGACAAATAAAGACCCTAAGTTGTTTGTTGTGCTTGGTACTGCCTATGGCTTTGGGAAAGAAAGATCAATAAAAGAAGCAAACAACCAGGCAAAGAATCAGTAGAGTCGTTAAGGAATCTAAGTAGAACGTTAGTGACAGATAATGTTGATAGTTTTGTATAAAAGCTAAGGAAAAGTTTAGCCACCACTTTTAGTAAAAATACAATGTGGAATTCTTGGAAAATATTGTGGCATATCTTGTGCTCAGAATACTTAATCTCTTTTCAAAAGACAACTGGTTATAAATTATATGATAGTAAAAGTGTCTTAGCTATAATTGTTGAAAATGTTGGAAGAAAGAACGTCAGGGCACTGGCTTGTTCACCACTATAAACATCCATGAAAGAATAATGAGCTGAAGATCTTTCTCCAACTGGCTTCAGTTCTGCAGCCGAAACATTGTTCCTATTATGGCTGGCAGCTGATGCAAGCTGCTGATTGTCGAATTTCCCATAAGAAAACGGATGCCTGTTGCCCTGTTGGATTTGCAGGAACCAAGCATGCCAAGAACATTTTCATTCTACAGAGGGAAATCAATGAAATATGGATTTTAAAATATTTAACTCATGTCAAATAAAGCCAAATGATTTATATACTCTCATGAAATGTTGGTCTAAACTACCCCAAAAGCCAGGTACAGATATCACCATTCCCAGAAGCAAAATTGGCAAATATTAAGAAAGTGTATTTGAATAATTTCAATGGAATTGAAATAATTTTTCCTTATAACTGAAAATTTTCTTGATTTCTGATGTCTATTCTCTCCATTTCAAACACTTTTGTTCTTCCATTTATATTCATTTGGCTCTCAATTCTTCACAAAAACAACTCTCCTCTACGTCTCCTCTAATTATGCCAAGCACTCCTTCTAATTCTTATCTTCCTTTCCTTTTTTCCCCTCTTTTTTGTTTAATATATTGGCAGATGATGGTTCACTTCTTCATGAAACATTTTAACATACATTAAGAAAGAAACATAACCCCTTTTGGGCATTTTCCTGAACCAGTCTTCCTCAGACTCCTTTGCTGGCTTCTATTCAACTTTAACTTCAAACTTTGGAGTATCTCATGGCTTAGTTCTTGAAAATACAGAAAGTTTGACTTCAAAAGGTTAAATTTAGAATTTTTCACCTCTAAAATGGTGAAACCAAAACTGAATCAAAACATAATCAGTAGAAAATAAGCTCTGGTTTTTGAACTTCGATCTTTCCCTGGATTCACGATAGGAGCAGGGAATGCTCTTTAGCCATGTAGGACAGCAATAGTGAGCAAGACCTCCCAGCCGTGCAACAGTGAGTGTAAACAACTGACCCTCTACCGTGGTCTGGTTTGCTAACATATGAGATCCCGAAGATTAAGTGCATTTAATGCATTTTTAATTAATTGTATTTCCAACTGATGGATTATCTGGATGTAACTCTGCATAGATTGAGGTAAACCTATATTCTGTCCACATACATGCCTGAGGGTAAAAGCCACCTACTTTCTGGCCTCACAAAATATGTACCTTTTAGATTGTATCCCTGAACTCTAAGCTTGAATGTCCAATTCCTTAATTCACTTTACGTCTCAAATGTAACACTTGTCAATCTGAACTAGAATCCTGCTATGTTCACAGTCTTTCCTATCTCAGTAAGTAGCTCCATGTTTTTTTTTTTTTTTGGATTGCTCAGGTTATGAAATTTAATGCCATTGTTGATTCCTGTGTATGTCTCACGATCTACTTTCAACACATCAGTCAAACCTTCAAAATACACTCAGGATCTAATCAATTTGCACCACCTCCTTCGTGATACCCTGGCCCGTGTTCCCATTGCCTCTTGCCTAGATAAAAGCAAGTCTTCCAGGAGGTTTTCTTCTGTCACCTTCATCTCCCTTCAGCTGGTTCTCAGAATAGCAGTCAAAAGACATACATTTAAAAACACTTTGGTTATATTGTTCCTTTGATCAAAACTTCCCAGTCCTTCTCAACCCTTGCAGCATGGAAGACATTATCTTGTGTGTATTTAGCAGCATACTGTCAACTTTGCCCTTTTGCTGCTTGGTTCTAGAGTTGCATAGGCTGCCCTGTTTTTACCCAAATGCTCCAAACTCAGGAAATACAGATCAGCTGCTCATTTGCCCAAATTATTTTCAAAACTATTTCTAAGACCTGAATCTTCTAGTTCCTCAATTCCTAGTTTAGCAAGGCCTTTCAAGCCAGGGATTTAGCTCAGTGGCATAAGCACCTTCCTGTCAAGTGCAATGTCATGGGTTCGATCCCCAGTACCAAAAAACAAAAACAAAACAAAACAAAACAAAAAACCTCAGAAAACCAGAAAGATTTTCAGCATTATCACATATATAGATAATAGATAGATAAAATAGTACTTCCATTACACTTTGGACATTAAACAGAATATACATCCTCATATTTACTTCTTTATTATCCTCTGTGCTAAAATTAAACTTTGAGAGGACAAGGTAATTTTTCCCCTTGATTTTGTTTACTGGCATCCTTAGAATCGAAAGTACTGACTAGTACACAATCAAATATATATGTGCTTATTCAATGAATAGGTGAATGAACATCTATTCAGTATAAGAATAAAAATACTCCCCTTCATCTTTTCTTTTTTAGTTTTATACTAACAACTTCTAAAATTAAAAAGTAATATTTAACTTATTAAGTATATCATTTATCCAAAAGAAAAAATGTATAAAAAATAACAAATCAATCATCACCTTTCATTCTACTTACCTAGGCATTAAAACGTCATCTCTATTTTAAAGTAACTTGCATTCCTTAATTTAAACTCTCCTCTTTAATCTGCTACTGTGATTTATGTGTGTAATAGTCACTTGTTTTACTTCATAGTTTAATATACACAGTTAAGTTTCTAAGAAAAACATTATAATTCTCATTTTTCTGCTCTATGTCAGTGGAATCATATGACATGATTTTCTTCACTTTCCAAAAGTAAGGTAACATTACTCCTATCACAATGTATTTGTAAAACAACTGAGAAGGTCAGCATAAAATTATAACAGAAAAAAAAAAAACAGACTCTACCTTTGGTTGACAAGAGCTGGTAGGAGAACTTTCTGGAACTCATTGCCCCAGTGCAAATTCTAGTTTTATTATCCTTATTTCTGCATCTTCAGATTAAGTACTTAATTTCTTTCTGGCTTAGTATCATCATCTCTAAAGAAGAACCAATAATTATAACTACCTCGCATGGCTAATGTTGAGGACTAGATACGTATATGTAGGTAAGGTGTTTAGAGAAAAGCTTGGGATGTTATACACATTACATAAACACCTGTAGTAGCTCTTTGTCTCTTCCCTTTACTATCTGCCATTCAGTTTACTTTCTTTTTTTCTTTTTTTTTTTTGTATTGGTATTGAACCCAGGGTCTTTCCTTTCTTTTTAATTTTTCTTTTTTTGTAAAGATGGGGACTCTCTATGTGACTAAGTTTCACTGGATGGGCTCAAACTTGCCATCCACTGGCTTCAGCACCCTAAAGTGCTGGAATTACAACTGTGTGCTCCCATCTCTGGATCATTTTTCATTCTTGTATAGGTTTGCTGCTCCTAATATTTTATAGAATCATGTTCTAGAAAGACTATTACTTGTCCCCGAATATACTGAAGTGCTTTACTGTACGTTGATAATAATACTGCATTTTTCTGAATCCATCATACTGATTTTACTAATTGCCCTTTAATGAGTCTTGTAAGATCCCTTTTTTCTGTTTTGCCCTTCATTTTAATTGCTCATCAAATTTCTTCTTTATCTTTGTTTCTGTCTCTCTTAAGCTCTCTCTCTCCCTCTCCTCACACAATCGTCTAGTCCTAAAGTTTTAACTCCTAACATGAATATTAATAACATTCAAATTTGTATCTATCCTTCTCAACATTACATCCATTTCCAGCTGCCTGCTTGGCATCTCAGCAAATAAGAACCTCATGTTCTTCACATCTCTCACAAACTTGGTTATCAAGCTGCACTGCATTCTGTGTTCGATCATGAGAGATTATATTATGAATTGCTTACCTACATTGAACAATTCTGTACTTTTATTTGTGTGACTGTTCTACATATCTATGTTATTCTATATCCAAAACATCAGTCACCAAATGTTTCTCTATTGAATTATTAGAGACGTGAATCTCTGCTTTTGTTACGCAAGTAAACACACAGCTCGCTCTGATATTTCTAATAATATCAAAGCTGAAGTCTCTTTCTCTGGTTTTTATTCTACTATGCCTAGAATATGTTACCTGTCTCCTCCATATCCTCTTTTTTTGGGTGTATGCAAATTAAATATTACTAACTCCATGAGAAAAGGAGAATCTTTTATAAAGTTTTCAAAGTCTGATAATGTTCCGATTGAGAATACAATACTGTATTTATATAATCATGCAAGGAAAAAATGGGTTGATGCTCATAAAACTCCTTTGATAATTGGACAGTTTTAATTTAAAAGCAGGAAAGTGGGGATTAAAGTTAATGAGGGAGTGAACCTTCATGTAATTCTGTTAAACTGTTTAACACAAAAGCAAGTGGAAATATGGAAAGAGGATACCAGAGGGAGCGATAGACGAAGAAGTTGTAAATCAGTCCATGAAAAAGAAAAGAGAAACACAAGAGTACTCTTTTAGAGGAAATGAGAATCACATAGTTCCATCATTTGATAGATTAAAGCAATCAAAGAGATAGAAATTGCCAAATGCAGTCATTTGATAGATTCGAGGAATCACAATAAAGACATAAAGGTAAATTTGTATTTCTCATGAGAGCAGTCAAAGTGGATTATTAGGTACTCCCATTGCTGTTAAATATTATGTTGACTTTAATTTTTCCCTAGGTGCCCGAGAATGTGTCTTTTCTGAGCATAGAAAGAGCAAAGTTACTTCTAGAATTTTTTTTCCAGACTGCCTGAAACTCAAAACCGTATTACTCTCTAGGAGTGAATAGCCATTTTCAGACTTAGTAATTGCTACAGTAGCAATAAAATTTTCGCTATCCGCATGGAATAAATTGAGTGAAAGTTGAACAAAACTCTCTGGTACCAGTAGTGAACTAGTAAACAAAAAGAATACTTTCATTTTATTAGTTCATTTATTTAATAATTATTATGTCTACTGTGGTACTACTTTAGTCTGTTATAAGCATAGACTGTGTTAAAAATAAATTTGGTCAAGTGTTTAAATAACAAGTGATTTTCAAGATTTTCTTAAATCTTGAAATGCTTTAAGCCCTTCTCTGGGCTTTTCACAAAGAATTTTTAATATTGGCAATATGAAGTTCTTTTTATATCAATAATATCTCATATATTGAAATTCATTTATATCACATATAAGATGTATTTATATGGAATCATAATATTTTTAGTAAATTTTAATTAAACTTTATTTTAAATTAGCTGGCATTATATTAATAACTGTGATTTACATAGAATTCATAGGAAACAGTTAAATAATACCCTCAGTTCCTACTGTAGCCAGGGAAATGTTTGCGATTAGAATTTAGAAAATCTTGCAGTATTAACAACTTTTGCACTGGATGAAGGTTTTATGAGATCGTAGTTGTCGTGAGAACAGTCTTTTGCTTTTCACAAGATAATGTAGAGTATAAAACTACTAACAGTACAGGGCAGAACAGAAACCACAAAGATGAACAGAATCACAGTGCAAAGGTTTAGAGGAGCATAGCAATTCTACGATAAAAGCACTACAATTACATGAATTTTCTGATCTCAAAACATTTCCTTCTACATCTTCTACTATATAAGGAGGGTTTCACTGAATAATATAAACTTTCATAAAAACAATAATGTAAACTCTATTTCAAATTTCAAATTGTTCAACTGCACAATGGCTAGCTTTTTAGAATTGGTAGGAAAAGCTTCACTAGCAGAGGCAATAATTCATATGCAGACTAACATGAACGAAGGAAGTAATCATATTATGACAAATATGCAATTTTAAAATACATGTCAACTATATGGGAATGAATGTTTCACAAATACTTGCACAGAAGCATTAAAAATGTCCCTAGGTGCTATATTTTAAAATAAGTATGATTGATGTTTAATGTTGTATCGGTATGGCTCTTCTTTACTACTAGATCCACAAATCAAATCATATCCTTTATTAAGTACATTGAATTGAAAAATATTGATATTTTGATCAAGTCAATTTGTTATAAGACTGTACTTTCAAAATCTTATCCATCTAGGCAAGCAAATCTCACAGCCTCATATCCTGTTAAGGCTTTTCCCAATGAGCATGCTTTGCTTAATTTAGGCTCAAACATGTCATTATCTTTGGTAATAGATGAGAAGATGATTTTTTTGTACTCCATATAAAGTAGTAAGGTCGGGGGTTTAGCTCAGCTGCATAATAACCTTCCTGGCAAGCATGAGTTCATGAGTTCGTGCCCCGGTACCAAAAAAAAAAAAAAAAAAGTAGTATGCCTGCATATATGAGTACACTATGTATATGCTGTTATTTTTCTCATGAATCTTTCTTATAACTATTCAATTAATTGTATGAGTTTGTTTTCATATGACCAGTATGGAAGATTTGGTCATAGTAGAGATTTGAGCAAATCAATTGTCATTTTATATTTGCAATTATAAGGATAATATGGCTAATATAATATATTTTTAAACATATGGAATAAGATTTCTCAAATGAAACTATTCCCACTTCCTTGCTCATAAGTAAAGTCTAATTGGAATATTTATTTTTTCCAGTGATTAACATCATTTGAAAACATTTATATCATGTCATAGATTAGGAATCAATCCAAGGTATAAAGTAGGATGAATAACTGGCTCAAACTGAAGCAATTAGTACTAAGAGAACTCAGAAACAGGGACATCTGACATAAAATCAGTTGTTTTTAACTAACTCTTCAATATCATCAGCCTTATGATTAAAATTTACATATATATACTATCATACTATCCTTAATTTTCTGTGACATGAACTTTACATATAAAGTTTTAGAAAGTAATGTATTTTCTGTGGTTTTCTAATATTCATATGCTATTTCAAACTAAACATTCAGCATATTTCAGTTCACCATACAAAAGTTAATGAGCATAGAGATAACTCTTGATTATGGCCCAAAACTCTAGTGAATATCTTTGTACAGACATCTTTGAATATGTTTTCTTTGTGGGATTCTTTTTTAGAAAGGCACTACTGTTTTAAAAATGTGTTTTTAAAACACATTAACCTCTTCAAAGGCTTTGTTTTCACACTTTTTTAGCCAAATTAGATATTGTCAATTATTTCTAATGTTTTGAAAAGTTAAGGTAAAACAACATTTTAAGAGTGAAGCCATTAGAAACAATATTGTAGTTTTTATTTACTTGTAATTTCTTGACAATGTTTGACATTAAATACCCATTTCTATATATTGTAAGAATTTTTATTTTTCTTTTATT
Organism: Cuniculus paca; assembly: GCA_004365215.1. Taxonomy (NCBI): domain Eukaryota; kingdom Metazoa; phylum Chordata; class Mammalia; order Rodentia; family Cuniculidae; genus Cuniculus; species Cuniculus paca. The sequence continues at coordinate 7,085 of RJWT010020693.1, read as the reverse complement.
GAGTTAGTTGATGTATGTTTAAAATTTATATTAGTTCAATTAATGCTTTCTTATTGTTTCAGAAACTATATTTTACATGATAATCTATTTTCTTTTGTGTACCCATAAATGCACATCACTAATATTTTTCTCACCTAGTCTATCTTGCAACTGTATTCAACAAATATTATGTTAATCTGTATTTTTATGAAGTTAAATTTGTCAATCATTCCTTTGTGTTTGAGATATATATCTTTGTCTCTGTAATGGAATATAAAAAAAATCTCTTTTTGGTGATGGCAACCAACATAAGTGAATTTATTCACACCAAGTGGATTTATTCACATCAAGTGGTTTGGGGGAGGATTTTGGATGGTACTCATCACATGAGCAAAGGAACTGTGATGAGACGTCACATGGTATATTCAAGTTAAATAACAATCATTTAATGTGCTAGAGCTTAAAATGTGGAGTAAGCAGTGGCAGTAGTAAAAAAAAAAGGTAAGCAGGAGATAAATAAATGACGGATGTGTGTGCAATAATAATGTACTTGGAAACATAACCCATAACAAGCAGGAACTACATGTGGAGATCTGGAAAAGTTCAATTTGCAATGTACCAGAAGATTTTGACCATTTTCAGAAGAATGGCTTATATTCAAGGTAAAGTGATGACCTCAGGAACAGAAGATGATTATTCAAAACTAAAGTGTTAGTAATCAAAAATGAAAGGCAAATAAATAAATGTTCCTTTCTACATACTTGGCTAAATTTAAAAAGAAATAAAATCACACACAGAGCTTAGTTTTTATTTTTTTTTCCATTCTTTATTCTACCACAAATTATAATTGCCAAGTGTCTTTAGGTCTTGATTTTGGTGGTGATATATTCAAATAAAATTTAAAAATTATATCTATTTAATAATAAAGCACAGAAAACTCAAATCACTACTGAGAAAAATTTAAAGCAATGTTTGGACAACTTATGTTATTTCTACTTATAAAGTTTTGCATAAATCTGTGTATTTCTATTTGCTTTATAAATAAAATCATATAAATTTATGGTAAATATTTCTTTGATCATTAATTTAAGGGAAATTAGAATTTCTCAATTTTTATTGTTTCTCAGACACTTTTTACAGTACCTTCAATATGAACACACAATATGAAATAGGTTTTATTATTTGGCAAGATAGAAAATAAAGCTCACAGAAAATGATAGCTATTGGATTTTAATCAAGAACTACTTTTATAAAATAAATTATTTGCTCTAATCAAGACATTTGTTTACCTGTAATTTAAAAGTTAAATTGACCACTCAAAAACTAATACATTCAACTAGGGACAGCAGGCAAAAATTGTAAGTTATGTAATCTCATTTTCAGTTTCACAAATGACCTTTTTAGATTTTTCAAAAAGATATTTCTATCTCTTTAAACATGTGAGCCTTTTGAGAATTTGAATAATTGTACTATCCTTTTTCAAATTCACTAAGTAGAAAAAAAGTTAAAATGTACTTCATTATGTTGTCATTTACAACCAGGGGAAAAATATACAAACACACATAAAAAAATTATCTAATGAATTTGGTAATAGCTTATAGCACAATATATGCAAATTAGAAGTTAATTGCATGTGAGCATGAATGGGGAATTTTCTACCTTATTCTTAAATTGGTTTCCATGTGATTATTCATATCCTCTGCAACATTTACATAAAACAAATACAAGCATATTATTAAGTGGTAATTTTTACTGACTTATTATCATGTTAATTCTTCAGGAGGTAAATATCATCTACAGAATTAGTAAGTCTTTACTTGAACTTGTAAAGTCATGTACCTGAAATTAACTTCATGACTTACAGCACTAAATATAGGTGAGTGCTTACATCATTATTGACATTTTCCCGTTCCTAGTCTTCTCTGCTGTGTTTGGTAGTTTGTGTCTCAATTTGATTGGTAGAGCATTGGTTTTCTCCTTGTCATGAGGTATATTCTAATTAAATTTATTGCACTAGAAATTAATAACAGCATGTAACTGTTTTGTCTTAAAATAGACCATGCATAGCCTATTAACCAAACGCATGTTTTAGAGCTTAACATTTTGTTTTAATTGATGACATTTATCTTAATTTTTTAATCTGCATGAAATATGCATAAATGCATCTTTCTTTTTAAATAAACAGTTTTTATATTAATTTTAACTTGACCTGAATGATACTAACAAACTATTGCTGTATCTTGCAGTAGTTTAGTTTTATTTACATGAAATATTTTTCCATATTAATGAAGCTAGGTAGGTACAACATTTCACATTTAAAAGACAGAAACAATTTAAGCACTGTTTAGAGTTTCAGATTCTCTCTTAATGACTGTTTTCCCTTGACATATTTTTAAATAAATCACTAATTAAGATCTTACCAGGATATGAGTTGGGTAAAGGAGAAACTAAAAATATCACTAAGTCTATAGCCATTCACCTTTTAAATGTTGATCCCAGTAATTGAATTTTTAAATTTTGCTAACCTACTTATTTTGTTTTAAATGCTTACATAACATGGTATTTGATAACTAATAATGTAAATAATGATGTGAATGTAAACTGCAATGAAGCAAAGTTACCTCATATTTTAATGGGTCAAGACACAATGGAAATCACAAAAGGACCTTTTTATGCTCATTTATTGTCCAGACACAGAAAGAGTTACACAAGCAATCAGGAAGAGGGTTGATTTATGTTATCTCCTTTCCATCTAGCTCAAACAAAGAGTGGTAAATTTATTTGTTGAATCAAACCTGGACATTTTTTCTCAGCATTTCAGCTGAAAAGGATGTAGATATTATTGAAACCTGTACTTTAGAGTGAGTAAACAAAACTAGATGGCATTGGGAAAACTTCAATGAGGTAGAAAAAATATTACCAGATTGCTCAAGGAAAAGGAATTTCAGGAAATAAGGAAGGAGAAAGCAGGATGAAGCTAACACCTGAAGTAGTCTTGAATGAACAGTAAGACATTTAAGTATGTTTAGCTAGGGAAATGCATCAAATCAAGAGAGAACAATTCTTTAATATTAAAAACAAAGTTGAGCCCCAAATAAGCAGATGGTAACACTGTTGACAGAAATATTAGAGGTAAAGCAGAGAAAATGATTACCAGCTAGTGAAAAGTACTTCAGCATATAAGTTTGAGTATTAATTGCAGCACTAGGAGATAAATTATTCTTTGACATGGGAAGGGGGATTCCACTTTCTATTTTAGAACAAAAATGTCTAAGTCATCTGTTTTCACATCTCTTAAGAGACGAGAACAGCTGAGGAAATACAAAGTCAAAAAGGTTGAACTCTCCATTGGACAGATGAAAATTTCCCAAAATAAATGTTATTTTCATTTGTTCAGAGAAGATTATGTCATACCTAAACTATAGCACCTAGATTTAGTAAAATCTCTAAATATTTTATGGTTTCAATTTATGATCTCTTCACACTTCCAATGAACACTTTATATTTTCTTTTGACTCAACTCAAATGTTATCAAATCAAAATGGGAAAATGAGTTATTCACTGAGACATGAAATGGAAAGAAATTTTCTTATACAGCTTCAAAATATTTTTCTAATACATGTCACATAAAATTTTATTTCTTGCTGCCTGCTGTTTTTAATTTAATTAAATTTTTCGTGGGATTAATGACCCCTTTTTTCTTTTAATGATCAAGTTTGTTCACAATAAAAGCAATTAGATGTCTCTCAGAGCAATCATAGTTTCTGCTAATAGAATTGCAATATATTTGGTTTATATATTCAACTTCTAAAGAATTTGTTATACACTTTCAGTCATTATGTGAAGTGTTTAGAAGGCACAGTCTGATTACTTACCAGATGAAACTCAGTAAAACCAACATTGTTAGAGCTAATTTAGTGCATATATTTTTGTGAAATGTGGGAATGTACAGCTCACACCAATTTCTTTGTATCTATTTTAGCTGCAACAAGAGAAGATACAAGAAATGTTGTCCAAGACAGTATCTACTTCACCCATTTCAGTTACAATAATTTTGCCTTACCTGTGGTTTTGCTTTCCATGATTCCATAATTATCCATGAATAACTGCAATACAAAAATTTTACCATAGTGCAATGAAAGATTAAATTATACACATGTAGACAGACACAGAGCACATTTGTGTTTTTTACAATATATTGTTATGGTTATTCAATTTTTAATTTTATCATGTCTTGTTAATGACAGTCATGCATATAGGTTAATGCACAATATATATATGTGTAGAACAACCCACAGTTTGGGGGGCACCTGGAGTTTTTGAAAGAATTTCCCACAGATAAAGAGAAATTATTGATTGACCAAAACATACTAGATAGATAAAAATGATATCGAAAGAGAACAAATAATAAAGTATTCAAAATAAAGTCCCTTGGAAGTCCAATAGAGTTTTTTTTTGTCGATCCCATGCAAATTCAGACTTTTTCCTTCTTTCTGCAAAGCAGAAAATTGGTACAAAAGCTGTGTCTATATAATGATAAAACATCTGTATATTTTATTCAATGATCTAAAATGTTTTAATTTAAACACGAAGCATTTGCACTGTTGAATTTATTAAAATACAACAGACAACCAGATAAACTATTTCCACCTTAAAAACATTCAGAACAAAATCAAGTGGAAGTGATTAGTAACTTTTATTCTATGATTAAAATTCAAATACATGTGTGTGTGTATCTGTGTGTGTGTGTTACTGAGTATTGAATCCAGGGCATTTACACTGACCAGATTTTTTTTTTTTCATTTTGAGACAGGGACTCACTAAATTGCTAAACGGCCCAGTCTGGGCTAAAATTTGTGATCCTCCTTTCTCAGCCTCCCAGAGTACTGGAATTATAGGTGTGCACTCCTGTGTTGGGCTTTAGGTAATGTTTCTATGTTAAAATGTGTTTACATTTTTAATACTAAGTGAAATTGAGATAACTATAATGACAATGATTGTTTCAGACAATGTTTACTAAAGAAACAGATGCAATGAGAAGTACACAAATATATAAAAAAAATTTACAAGATTGGCTTACAATGGCTGCCCACTGAGTCAGGTATGGAAGAACAAAACAGTCTGCTTGCACAGTGAATGGAGATCTGGAGTTCACTGTCATGTCCCATATGAGTCCATATCAGGAAGCCAAAGGTTTGAGAAGAATGAAGGGTCTATGCTGGAAAGCTGAAGAGTCTTTCTTATTCAAGTAGACACAATCAAAACATTAACTATCACAATGTTCAAAGTAAAAATTTGAAAAGTAAAAAAGATTAGTATCAATATTAGTATATTCCTCAAAGTCTGGATTATCCAAGTCAATTTAAATGAATATGTTGTTTTCTCTAATTAAAATTAAGATTAAAGGATAGAAAATACTTGTAAAATAATAAATTACTTCTATCAAAAGCAGTAGTAGTAACTTCTCCAATAAAAAGTACAGTAAATCTCAGATTTCTGGGAGTGTTTATCAGCATCCTATGAATGGAGACCTTGGAATCTGAATGAATTCAAATTTAACCTCCCCCAGTTAGGAAATTTTAGGCATTTAAAACTCATTTCAAGCCACATTTGAGAAAAATGAATAATTTGATTTAAAACTTGAGCTTTCATGAAAGTGAATGTATGTATGTTATAGCATCTATTATCAGTGTCCAGAGCATACCTTCTCATGTTACCGAGCTGTCCTAGAAAGTGGAGGCCCCTCAGCAGATAAAAAAGTAGAGCATCAGGCAAGTACCAAACAAAAGTACACGTGATTTTCAGCTTAGCGTTTTATTTCAGATTTATCACCCACTAATTAGAAAAAAAATTAAAACAAGAATTGAGGTGTAATAATAAATTGATTCCCAAAGATTTTTTTTATGGATCAATATTCAGGACTCAGCTCGTGTGTCAAAGTTTCTCATCCTTCCAGTCTGTGACTGTACCCCCCAACTCTGATGCACTATTAATCTTACATTTCTATGTCATTTTATTCATGTCAGCTATCACTACTTATTATTTGCATTACCCAGGTATTTATTATTTTAATGTTTGCCTCCTCCTTCTAGTATGAGATGTGTTGATATTACCTTTCTATAATTATGTGGTAACAAATAATAATTGAATAAAATTAGCATGTCACAAAAGGTTAACAATGTGTGTTTTCAGAGGCAGATAATCAGTGCCATTATTTACTGTGCACATATTATGTGCCAAGAATTATTGCAAGCAATATATATATATTTATATATATATATTTGTGTGTATTGATATAGATTTAGGGGATACATATATTTATATTCCTAATAAAATCATGCAGTGAATACTATTATTATCCATACTTTACAGAAGATAGGAGAAATACAATGGCAGAATAAGTAAATTGCCAAATATCCCAAAACAAGTAAATATGGAACACAAATGGGACCAAGTTGGTTACAAAGCCTGTGTATTATGCTATACTGAAACAATTTTGCTTCTGTTGTCTTGGAAATATTATTTATCTTCTGTAAAAATTTATTTACAAAATGGTGATAAACAACAAGGGATATTACTCAGTGGCACAGTGCCTGTCCTGCAAACATGAGGTCCTGAGTTTTATTCCCAGTACAAAAAAAGATGGTGGTAAAAAAACCATCAATAGCTAAACAGTTAATAACTAAACAAAGTATTAATCAAGTTACCAATTAAAACCATTAAATTTTTCAACCTACAGAAAATAGCACTTTATCCTAAAATTTTTCACTGTTAAAGATGGGAAAATTGTCTTTCAATACTAAAAGTTCTGAGGAAAAATACTGATAAACCAATTGTTGGTTTATTTTATAAAAAGTTCTTTAAAAGATTCTAAAATCTCTAAGAGTAGTGCCTATTGTTACAACACTGAGAAGAATTAAAATGACAGCCAAAATCTTTAGATTAATACTAGTGAGATAAATCTTGATGGAAAATAATGGCTTTAATTCCAGCTTGGACATTTAAAGGCATTTGTATTACGTAAGTCAATCATTTTGAGCCTCTTTCAGCCTCATTTTTCATATCTTTAAAATAGACATAGTAGGGAAAAAATACTGTTCACAATA
>RJWT010020692.1:0-17876 GCA_004365215.1 Cuniculus paca | reverse complement strand
GATCCCAGAAATTCAACTGAAGAACAGAATATTAAAAGCTGTTAGAGAAAAGAAACAGATCACCTATAAAGGAAAACCCATCAGAATCACAGCAGACTTCTCAACACAAGCCATCAAATCAAGAAGAGGCTGGAGTGAAGTAATGCAAGTCCTGAAAGAAAACAACTTTCAACCCAGACTGATGTACCCTGCAAAACTTTCTTTCAAAATTAATGGAGAAACAAGATACTTCCATGGCAAAGAACAACTCAAGGAATTCATGACCACCAAACCAACCCTACAAAGAATACTAAAGGACATTTTAGAGAGAGAGAAAATAAAGACCACGGTCTCAGGAACAATGTCAGAGGGGGACCGTCAAGTGGGGCCAGTCGATTGAATGTAGAGGGAAAATAGGGAGCCAATAGCAGGAAAATAGCATGGCAGAGAATACAGTGCAAGAGGGCCTCAATGCACCAATAGAAAGAAACAGAGGCATAGTGGATCAGGAGACAGGATCCATCAATATGCTCTATGCAAGAAACACATTTAGCTAGAAAGAAAATTGATAGTCTGAAAGTCAAAGGAGAGAGAACAATGCCCTATGTGACAGGGAGCCAGGAAAAAAATAGGGGTAGCCTGCCCATTAATTGCAGAATGAATAAGAAAGACATGGTATTTTATGTGTTGGAAATCTACTCAGCTATAAAGAAAGATAATCTCAAGGCTCTTGTAGTTGGATAGAGGCAACTGGAAATAGTGCTCATGGATGTAATGGTTCAGAGTCACAAGGGTGAATTTTGTGTTGTCTCCATAGCATAACAAACTAAAGGAGTTAGTGGGATCCAAAATACACAATACATATTGGGAAAATCAAAGGAGAGGGATTATCTAAAAAGGGAAGGCAGTGGCCATTGTTAATCTACTGTCATGATTTGAAACTCATATTGTATTCATTGTTCTGATTAGTTTCATTTTATTCTAATTTGTTTGATTTAATTATACTTGATGGCATGGACAGCTATTTTAAAGACAACAAAATATATAATTGCAGCCATTGAGGATGTCCAGTTATCTTGTTTAGAAACCCTATATTGCTTTCATTGTTTGTTTTGATTGATTTTACTCTATTCTATTTGATTGTAATATGTTTGAAGGTGTAGACAACTATTGTAATATGTCTGATTGTAATATGTCTGTTGTTTGATTGTAATATGTCTGAAGGTGTAGACAACTATTCTGAAGATAACAAACATTATGGTAGCCAATGCTGTTTTGCTAGTATCTTGAACTTCTGTATTGCTTACATTGTTCTGCTTTGCTTTTGTTTTGTTTTGTTTTTACTGTTTTATTTTGTTGTATTTTGTTTGATTTTACTTATCACTGATGGTATGGGCAGATATATTACAGATAACAAGGCATTATGGTAGCCATTACTGATTGCTTTTTACCCTGTTTAGAAGTCATGTACCATGTTCATTGCTTTGTTTTGATACTTTACTCTGTTTTATTTTGTTTGGTTGTATTCTTTTCAAAACAAAAAAAATTTAATTACAAAAAAATATGAGATGCTAATAGAATAAAAGATGTCATCATCTAAAAAAAAAAACAATGTTAAAGTAAAATCATGTCTTCTTTTCCAAAGACTATTGCTGTAATAGAGTGATGTGAAAATAATAAAAGCAGGAAATTTTGTGGCAAACTCAGCAAGTTTAACATTGTAATCCAAGAGTAAATGCTACAGGTTAAGCACTGCAGCTGAATGTGCTGCAGCCAAAAATTCTCAGGGCAAATGGAAAAAATAAATGAACTGGTAAGAAAACATACCTGAAAATTGGTGCTTCTTTTGATGAAATGCTGATAGAAAAAGAAGAAATACATGTTTGGGGTATGTGTGTTTTACTAGCCCATATCTATTTCCTGTGGAAGGAGTGCTAGGTGAATGGCATGGTTGGAGTGCGTCTCCAGAGGTTCATGGGTTAGAATGTGAGTTCCTCACTGTGGCAGTGTTGAGGATGGGAAGGTGACATTGTAGGAAGCATTGGTCATGAGAGTAGAGCACTCAAGAATCTATTAGTGAATACACAAGGCAATTCTCTCACAGAATTGTTATAAATTAAGTCCACCTCTCATATTTTGCCTCTTCCGCACATACCACTTGCCTTTCCACCTTGAGATCCTCACCAGAAGCCAAGAAGATGCCATCACCATAATCTTGGACTTCCCAGTCTCCAGAACCATGAGCCAAAATAAATCTGTTTATAAATTATCAAGACGCAGGTGTTCTACTTTTACAGCAGAAAATGAAAGAAGACAGTAGGAAAAAGCCAAACTTTTATTTTCCATCTCTGTGTTTCATTATTTCTGTGTAAAATAATTTGTTCAACAGGTTTTCACTTTTCAAGCCAAGCATTGGCAAGGTTGGTGGATGAAGGCTTCAAAGATGAATCTGACATACCACTGCCCCAGCATTTCACTGTAGTGTCAACCTTTAAGAGAAGGAATGACTCCACATGACCTCCTTCAGGAGAATAGAAGGCAAGATAGAAGTTTAGAAGTTGCAAAGGAAGATAGAGAATGTCATCTGCTGACCTTTTGTTTCCCAGGGGAATAGGAAGCAAAGGCACCTGCTCCAGAAGGGAAGAACACAGGGCAAGTCCAGGTTTCTTTAACTGGGGTGAGTGGCAAACCTTTGTAGCAACCACTATGGAAGAAAAGAAGACAACTGTGCAATTTCCAAGAAGTTTGGGCAATTTCCAAGTTTCCAAGAAGTTTGAGAGCCCAGCTGAAATGAGAAAACCAGCTCTGGCAATTATAAAGACACAAGTCAACTTAGTCTTTTATTTCTCTCAAAGTAATGACCAAGAGGGAATGAGAGGCAGCTGGGAGGTCCTGGTGGGGCAGCTAGCAGGCCACTGGGGCAGTTCAGAGTCTGGGGGCTGTCCTGTCTGAGTGTAGCTGCAATGAAGGAAAAGTGAAACAAGCTAGGGACAGCCTCAGACTCTGCAAAGGAAAAGAGTCTGCAGAGCCAGAGCCTGAGAAGGTCTGAAAGACAGTTCATGATGCACAGGGTGGAAAAAGTGAGATGAGAGTCATCAGACAGGGGAATTCACAATTCTAAATTGTGATGGGAGTAACTCCATTCCTAACACTAGCTCTAAGAGTGCAGGTGGTAATAAGAAACCAGTTAGTGAGAATATCAAATAAGTCATCATCTCCAAGACTGACATGGTCCAGGATGCCTGCTGTGCACAGACATACGACAAACCAAGTGCCCATAGACTACTGGACTTCTGGGGTAGCCTAGAGGCCCGTGGGTGTCCATCATAAGCAAAGGTGCAGCTGGACCACAGTTGAGCAGCATGCTAAATCTGACTGGAAATAGCCAAGTAGTAATTGTGATTTCTATGCTGAACTTGAGTCTGAGCTCCTTTTTAGCTATGCAAAAATGAATAAGCAAGCTTCATGAACTAAAATGTAATGTAAAGAAAATAAGAAGAAAAAAAATCTAGTTTAGCATCACAAATTGAGAGGAGCACAAAAGACTAGATTTTCACGAAACTATAAAACAGTACTAAAAATAGACTAGGCATATTCAGAGCTGAAATTAACCAAACATTGTTAACATGTTTTCCAAGATGAAAATTTTGGCAAAAGCAAAGTAATTGGCCCTGTCAAATCCATGGACTGGTCACTCGCAAAGCTGGGACACGTCCTTTTCTTGACCCTTGGGCCTGGCTCTGCATGACCCAGTTACCCCAGATTCAGACAGAAAGAAGCCAAAATAATTCATCAAAAAAAAGTTTGGAGAAATGCTAGATAATAGCACTCTGATGAGTGAACAGATTTGTGACATCTCTTCCCTGAGGACAAAACAGGAAGATAAGGGTTTAGAGCCCAACAAGAGGGATTCTACATTAAACACAAAGAAAATTTTCTAACTGAGGGATAGGAGATGAGCTACATAAGAGGAAGCCAAAATTTCCACCCTGAAGTTTGCATTTTTGCTTGGTCTGTCATTTCTGAGTCCCAAGAGTTCTTATATTTGGATGAGTGTCACTTAAGTCCTGCTCACCTCAAGGACTCTCCAACATGTTTTTCTTCCTTCTCACATTATTTCCCACTAAGGTCCCTATATTGTACCACTTGAGTGTAACTAGATTGTCACCCACCTCCCAAAAACCCTACTTCCCGCACCTGCTTGTTCTATATCACAGTACAGCATATTTTTTCAAATAATTTGCAATTATGTCTTCAGCTTACTTGTGTCCCCCTCCCCCTTCAAAAATTCATACACTGAAGTCTTAACCTCAGGTAATCTCAGAATGGGACAACATCTTGGATTAGGGTCTTTAAAGAAGTAATTAAGTTAAAGACCATTAACATGGGCCCTAATCTAATCCAACTGATGTCCTTATGAAAAACAGAAAATCTGGACACACAGACAACAAAGATGCATGTTCACAGAGAAAAGGCCAAGTGAGAACAGTGAGAAGGCAGCCATCTAGAAGCCAAGGAGAGGGGCCTTAGAGGAGCCAACCCTGCCAACATCTTGGTCTTGGGCTTCTACACTCCAGATCCATTGGAAACAAATTTCTGTTATTTAAGCCCCACACCCACCCTAGAGTGTGGTACTTTGTTATGGCTGCCCCAGCAAACCAATAGGTTGTATGTATTATCTCCATTTACTGGTTTTTTTCCCACTAGAATGTGAGTTTGGTGGAGATGAGTCTTTGTATATCTTGTTCCCCACGCATCTCTAGCACAAGGATCTGCACCTGGAAAACCACAGGCACTGAAGGAATGAATGAAGTAATAGAATTTCTATTTTTAAATAAAGATAATTTGAGCCAAATAGGTTTAATGCAGCAAAAGGAAATCTGGAATTTGAACTGAAATCCTTGCTCCAAGCAAAATAAATGCATTGATTCCCCTCTGGCTTCAAAGAATGCCCTAGAACAGAGATGTCAACAGATGCACAAACAAACCCCTCTGTGTCTCATGCCAAGTGCTAATGCTGATATTGCATTTTTTGAGGACAAATCTCTTCCTCTGAATGAATATGTGGAATTTCTCAATAACTTTAGTTTGAAGAAATTATCATATATTTAACTACTTCTCAGAACAAAAGCATAGCATATTTTCCAAGTTTCAAAAAACTATACAAATACATTTTAATCATTTAGTGAAGATTTCTTATAAATTACCATTATTGTCATTAACAATGAAATGTGATTTTTTCCTGAAGCATCGTTAGCCAAGTCTAGATAGCCTAGATTTTCATGGGTTGTTTGACTTTGATTTTAAAATTCTACTCTTTATCATATGCTGCAAATGGTTTTACCTAGCAATTTCTTCTAGTATCTATCTTTCTATCACAATATACAACAAATGGAGCATAGACTATTATAACAGAATGTGTTGGTAACCAAAGCCTGCAAAGACTCCTGTGGAGAAAGTTTTAAAAATCTCATGGTATAGGAAACCAACGATGAGCTGGAACATGACTGTCTCCAATCTTTGGCCCTCAGGATTTCTGTCATGCGTGCCTCAGAAAGACCACATGCACACATGTATGCACCATGCATATACACACCCTCACATATGCACACATTTCCATTCAACTGTGAAACCAATTACCAATGAAAAAGCAAGAAAATTAGTTCTTCCAAAACCAACATCATAACGAAATCTTTATCAGGAAGACTATAAAAACAAAATGATCCCTTATAATACAAAATGTAAGACTCAAACACAAGGCACGCACATTTGTCAGTAAAATATTTCCATATGTCTGATTATGTGTGAGTATTCAGGAGTAAACACCTTTGAAATAAGCATCCTTTCCTACTTTGCACATTTCCTAGGTCTTCAGTAGACTCTCCATTACTTCTTAACCATAGCTTGCTTTCCTGGTTTCAATCACTGACAGTCAACTGTGGCCCAAAATATTAAATGTACAATTCCATAAATAAATATAAGTTTTAAATTGCACACTATTCTGCACAGTGGTAAAGTCTCATGCCATCTCCCTCCATCCTGCCCAGGACATGAACCACCCCTCTGTCTAGCATAGCCTTGAGATATACAGTACACTCCTGTTAATCACTTAATAGTTTCTGGTGCATCAGACCAACAGTCACAGTATCCAGGTACTTTTGTTCAAGCAACACCTGTATAGAAGTTTAAAGCTGCATCACAATGCCTACATCATCCACTTTAATTCATCTCATCATGTATGCATTGCATCATCTCACATCATCACAAGAAAAATGGTTAATACCATACAGTAAGCTATTTTGAGAAAGGTCAGGAGACATCACATTGACATAACTTTTATTATAGTATGCAGCTGTAATTTCTATTTTATTATTAGTTGTTGGTGTTAATTTCTTATTGGGCTGAATTTATAACTTAGAAATCATCATATATAGGTACATATAGCCAAAAAGTGTACATATAGAGTTCAGTATTATCTGTGGTTTCAGGCATCTGTTGGGGTTCTTGAAACATTACCCCTGTACATGACTAAGGAGTACTGTCTATGTTTTCCAACTTTGATCCTTGACCTCCTGCTGTCTCCTGCTCTCTCTCTCCCTCTCTCCCCTCTCTCTCTTTCCCCCAATCCTCTCCTACTTCAACTCTCACTCTATAACATGCTTCCTAAATCCATGCCTAGCTCTCACTTCTCTCTGCCAAATTTCATTCCCTCAACTTCAATCACCTACAAGTCCACACACCCTACAGTCATCTCAATACCAACAAGTTTTAGCAAGAACATATCACATTTTCCCAAAGTCAGTTTCTTTTGCTGATTACCTTGTTCTTCTACCACCTTTTTTATACAAAAGGGAATTTGAGAACGGTCTAAAGCAGGAAAACTGATTTTAGGAGCATGTTATGGCCATTAGTCCCAAAATACTCACCTTCCTCTCAACAATAACACCAGACTGATGTACTTATACACACAGTACATGGAAATAAAACATAGCTCCTCACCATATTGCCTGTGGGATACTGCCCAAACACATTCTGCAATAACTGCATTTGTTGTACATTATTTTTTCACCATCAGTTAAATATATTCAAGAAATAACACACAAGAAATGTCAACACTCCTCTCAATTAGCAAAACAATATGACCAGACATCAACATCCAAGTGATAAAACACACATATATACAAATATGGAGCGGAGATGGAAGGCAGGGTATCTAACGTATCACAAAATATCTGAGGGTTATCAGAAAAGAGAACAAGACTTGATGCAACATATTAGCCAATACAAGCTGCTGTTTTGTGGTTCTCATTCATTTATGCCATTCACAGGTAAAAGAGTTGCAAAAATCCTCATTGGGACAGTACTACCATCTCAACCACCATATTTGCCTGGCAACAGGGTGACAGTCTCCCCAAATATAAACACAGACACTTTACCAGTGAGGACACAAAGGAACAACACAAAATGAGTGGCAGTGATGCAGAGCAGGCAAAATGCTAATTGACCACAACTGTGTGGCACGTGTGTTAGTTTAGCGATGAAACAAAATGAAGGTTTGTGAGCACATGTGTGTGACAGAAGCACATCTCTCTTGCAAGATGTTGCTTCAGTGAAGACATGAACCGAATGAGCAAGTAGTACCTGTGACGGTTTCATTAAATGGTTCTGGACCCTTAATGGGAAAACCATCAATCTTGATCCATTCACCTCCTAAATTAGGAAAATGCAACTTGATAGTTAGAAACAAGGATGATTGGACTTTCCGTATTTCAGTGCAGCCTCAATGATTAGGTAAATGATCTTTCAATAGTATTCAAGGCTTTAGGGACACTATGTATTTCGGGCCTCCTGCACAAGGTTTAGTCTAGTGAGTACTAAAAAAGCTCAGGCAAAATGCTTATGATCCACATTACAACTTCTGTTAAAAGAGGAGTAAGCTTTTCCTAGTTTTCTATCTTTTGGCTTGCTATATGAGTCTCAAATGTTCTCTTTCAGGAATCCTTTAGCAATTCTAAATTTATATTGACTTGAAGAAGTAAGGAGGGAGGTCTCTCCCAATTTAAGTAGCAAAACCACAGCCTCCAAACTCTAGGTAAGACTTACCAGGTGGACTTTCAGCTCTGTAAACTGGACGGCTCATCCCATTGTGGTTTTCTGCAGTAACCAGCACAAAGTACACTACCCCCGGCTCTGAAACACATGGTTTACATCAAGCCACTGTTTCAAATCTCCAAGAATGACACAGTTTGATTCACTAACCATCTCCTTATTCTGGTTATAACCATATATGAAAATCTTACCTAAGTGACAAGTCTAACAATAGGCTTGTTTTTGGTTTTTTCACTAAAATCACTAATACTTTTCTGCAATTGAAACACACATGACCTAAAGAAAACAAACTTTATTTAATACAAGTACATGGCATGTGTGACAAATCTGGATTTACAAGCAAGCAACAAAGGAGCTTTTAAGGTTTTTGATGTGAACTCAATGTAAGACACAGGAACTTACAGTCCACTAATAGTGTTGGAACACACAGGTCAACAACTGAAAGTGATCATTTATTTCCCCCATGAAGTCTCCAAAGGAAAATGTTCAGAAAAAAAAAAAAAGAAAGAAATGTTAGTGTGACTCATAAAACATAGCATATGGGAACTCTTCATAAAGCTTTATGATACTTTCTTTTACAGTTAAATGTCCACCAGGCTATGTGTGTAGGTTACTTTTTACTATTTCAACAAAAAGCTAGAAAAAAATATTTTTCTGAAAGCTTGAAATAATTGGGCTTCATTTTTTTTACTTTTGTCTCAGGATCAAGGTCAAATAGCAGTGGTTTCTTTTGCTGAGCTCCTAATGTTGGAATTCAAAGGTAAACCAAGATACCATAGTACAAAAAGAGCACACCCTGAATTTGCACATTTGAAATTCAAATCTCTAATAGCACTGGTTTTCCTCAAAATGAATCGTTATCTTCTGACAGGTAAATGAGTTACCAATTCCATGAAGAAATGAAAGTTTGTGGGCTTTGTAGGAGATGAAGGGTTGGTGAGATAAGAGTTCTGTCAAAGGCAGCAATGATAACATTTCTCAAAGTGGGGAGTGTTCCTTCAACAAAAATCTCACTCAGTTCTCAAGCCTCAGTAGAAGGACCAGTGACTGGACCAACACCATCTGTGACACTTTCTGTCACTTCTGTCTAAATATGGCAAGACCTGGTAGAATTTGAGGTTTGGCATAATCTGCTGGACTGATGAGAAAAGGCTCCATATAGAGAGAATGCAAAACTGTGCTTCACCAGGTGCTTTCTTCACTGGGAGGGTATTTGGTATTTCAAAGAAATGTAATCTGTATGTCTTTGAGTCCCATACAGTTAATGCAAAAAGTTGACTGGGAGACACTATTTTTTTAATGACTTCTATCTCCCTCTTTTTTCCTGTTTTCCTTCTCTGCTGCAATCATAATAACCTAAGGCTTGAGCAAATATGACCCCACTCATGCCTTCAGTCTGATAGAATCTCCATTTAACCTCACAGCTGGGTTTTGGGAAGTCACAATGATGCAAAAGAGATTCGGGGAAATGCAGCTAAAGCCAAGAGAAAGAAAACCTAGCCTCCTTTATCTTCCTTATAGAAACCTTCTGCTCCATTACTTAGAAAAAAATTAATACTGCAGTGCAGGAGGTGGAGGGCTACAGCTTTGGTCAATGTTGAGGAGCCTTGACGTGGTTATGATCCATTAAAGGATCAAAATGCTAACATGGTACAAGGGGCACCTGGTTTTCTCTATGCCAAACTCTATGAGTTCTCATGATTCACCCTAAGATTGGATCCAAACATGATGGTGGAATCAATGTAGTTTCAAGCTACTGGAATCAAAAACAGAAGAAAGAAGAGGAAGCAGCCAAAGCCTAAGTCCAAAACCCTCTGTACCTGCACTAACAAAACAGAATACACTGAGGTGCGATTTTAAATACATTTAACCTCCAGAATCAGATTAAAATAAAATGCAAATGGGTAGAAAGGTTATATCTTTCACTGGATGTGGCTAAGCATAACATTTACACACACCTCTTTGGGGACGTGTTACAATTGATCCTTGAACAACTCAGGGATTGGGGGCATATAACTTTTTCCTCCCCAAAAAGTTTTCCAAGAGACTGCTGCTGACCCGAAGCCTTCCTGATAACATAAGCAGTTGAGTAACACACATACGTTATGTGTATTATATCTGGTGAAAGATAAGCAAGAACCCAGAAATCATTTTCTCCTGTGATGCACAATTTAGTGGGGAAGTGAAGAACATCACATGGGAGCATTTTAAGTGAGTATCTGCCAACACTTGAGCTTACTGCATACCACCAAGAGGTGGGACAGTCTTTTGCAGTTATGGTTTAATATCTCACCTTGAGCTTTGTTTATATTTCTCTCCACTGCAAAGAATGTTGGATATGGTTTATAAATTTGTGCATAAGTTTTGATAAATTTCAACCCTTAATAGATTGGTGCAGATTTTATGGTAGTAAATGATAACAGATTCTTATCTACATATATTTATGAATTCATGAAATATTCAACTTTTTCTTAATTTTTTGATATCTCAAAGCTTTGTGGCTCTGCTGCAAGTTTTTTTTTCAAATTGTTGCAAAATCTCTAAAAAACATCCACGTGTAAGTGGATATTAAAACTTGGTTAAAACCCATGTTGTTCAAGGGTCAGCTGTGACAAAAAAAGAAAAGAAGACCAGTATATTTTCCAAAGCACATTCAGAAACTAAAAATTATTTGCTACTTCAGTTTGAAGAGCAGAATACTTAGTTCAAATACATAGATGAGAAGCTTGGGGAAAAGAATAAGCCCACTAACAATAGTCTCAGGATGAGAGACTCAGAAGTTGATTACTGGTTCCCAAAGAATCACAGGTACCACAAGCCCAGCCACTCTATCTCATAAACAGTTATCCTAAGCAAGTAACTGAGAATGTTGATGCACAATTAATTCTGACTGGGAACAAGAGCATGGTATCACTTACCCACATCCTCAATAAGGAAAGAGTATGTCTCCGCATTCACTTTGATGTACTTAAGACTTTTCAGTGACTTCCCATAGGCAATGTTGTAATGCTCCACAGGTCTACTGGTAGCATCTTTGGGTGGGTCCCATGTGACTTTCAGGCCCATTTTAGTGGACAGCAGTTTCACGTGCCTTGGCTTCAGTGGGTGGTCAACTATGCAAAAGGCGCAGCTATCAACTTATGGCAATGACAGGTTGGGAAAAGAACTTTTTTGAATGTTCTCTGATAATGTTAGTAAAGAGTAAATCACATTAGATCTGTCTGATCCTAAAGACTAAGTACAGTCATGTTTGCACATTGTTACAATATGACAGCAAAACAAACATACCAAACCCACATGCTTTTATATATTTTGGATAACCATGGGTGGTAAATTTAAACCAACAGTGAGACAAATCAAAATAAACTCCAGGCATTCTCTGTCTTGATTACACTGACATGTCAATGCAAGAAACACAGATGAATAACTTGACATCTCCTCCAGAGACATGCTTATATTAATAAGTGTTTAGTACTTAGTATCATAAGCTGAACAATCTCTAAAAATCTTTAAGAAGAATAACATAATTATCATGATTAAGACGAATACCCATTGTATTCAAAGTGGGACAACAGAAATATTCATTTCCACAAAAAAAAAACAAACCAAAACCATCACGTACTCAACAGGAGACTAAAACTGTTTTTATCTATATACACCTAATTTAAATGTTTCTATATTGTGTCCCAGAGGAAAAACAGGTTATTAAGAAACACTTTACACTTTTACCTTCAGTTATGAAGTTCTTAACATAATTTTTGACTTTCAAATGTACCAGAATGAAGCAGAATGTTTTGTCAAAGTCTCTCAGCTCACCATGTAATTGATATTGTAATGTATGATCATGTAACTATACGCTAAATTTTCATGCAACAGTCCAACAAATTTTTGGTAAACTTGGATCTGAAAATGATGCAAGGCACTCTCAGAAAAGAAAAAAATCACAAGAGAGAAAGAGAGAGAGACTTAGTAACATTAAGGAAAATGTATTTGAAATCTCATTAAAGAAAGAGAAAACGGTTCCATGATGGCACATACATTGGTTAGTATGAGATTTTAATACTGAATGAAAATTCTGAATGAAATAAACACAGATGATTCTAACGTGCACTGATCATTCCTTCGAGCACTGCTCCACTGTCTCTGGAGTAAAACAAAGGAGAGATTCCCTGAGAAAATTCTTTGAAGAAACACAAAGTATGAATTAAGAGTCCAAACTGGATGGTTTTAAAGCACTAGAGAAAAGATGTCTATTGCAAAGACAATGTTTGACTATGAGCACAAACCAAAATCCACAAAGATTTTCCACCTAACTCCAGAAGCATGGCTCCTGTAACCCTGTGATGAAAAATACCACAGGTAAGTAACCTAATGTTGCAGACTACAGAAACACCATGCCAGTCACTTGCTAAGCATTTAAAATGAGCCACTGTGGCACCTGTTTTATAATTTCCTTCCACCCTTGCTTTCTTGCAAAATAACTTCAGCAAGAATCCTTCCCAGGAACCCAACATTTCACCTGGACCAAAACTGCACATGAAAGTATGGGTGAGTGATTTTCCCAAGGAAGAAAATAAATGAATATGTGAAGAAAGCTTTTCTTTCCCAGTTGAATTCTAAATTTCTCTTAAGAAAAGTCTGTTCCTGAACAGTCTGAAATGTGAGACCTATGAAGTCCAAATACTGCCACACACTGGTGATTCAGTCAGTCCACAGCAACCTACATCAAAAAAAAAAAAAAGATTTACTTTTATTACTGATATCTGAAAAAAAATCTATTAATATACACATTTTTCTTTCCTGTTATGTTCTTGTGTTAGTCAACTTACTATAACAAAATACCCAAGATAATTAAATTATAAAGAGGAAAGTTTGCTGGCATGCCTACATGTCTGTAATCCCAGGACTCTGGGAGGTTAAGACAGGAGGATCGTAAGTTTGAATCCAGCTGGGCAATTTAGTGACTGGTGAAAACTTGTCTCAAAATAAAAAAACACAAAAGATCTAGGTATATAGTACAAAGGTCCTGAGTTCAATCTCTGGTACCATAAAAATAGAGGAAATGTTTATTTTGGCTTACAGTTTTGGGGCTTTGACACATAATCAATTGGCTTTAATGCTCTTGGATCTGTAATGAGGCAGCTCATGATGGTGGGAACATGTAGTAGAACAAAGCTACTCACTTCACTGCCACCAGGAAGCAAAAAAGAGAGAAACTGCTGGAGTCCCAGTATTACCTTCAAATACCTCCCAATGGCCCAAGAGCAATGGTTCATTAACCCCCACCTCCTAAAGACTCCACTACATCCCAAAAGTTCCACAGGTTGGAGACTAAGTGTTTAACACATGGGCCTTTGGAGATTTCTCAAAACCATCGTAGCCTTGCATTTATCCTTGAAAGCAGTATCAAACAACCTGTAACTCATACAGGAGTTCACATTCAAATGTACACATCAATCCAATACAAACAGAGCCATTCAAATCCATCAAGGAGCTTCAATAAGACAGACAAAGGACAAGGGGTAGTATGTCTGGTTGCCAAAATCCAATGAATGTCATTTCACCTTCCCATTCAGTCAAGCTTCCATGCATGTCTGTGAATGGCTTTGTTTGTTCTATTCCAGTCAATGATCAAATGCTGTCAAAGTGTACATCTCACTCAACTCGATAAGTGCCTGTATTAGCATTTACCTGTATGTTAGAGAAAAGGCATAAGATGTGCCAGACATAGTGGTCCATGCCTATCACCCCAGCAAGCACTCTGGGAGGCTGAAGCAGAAAGACTGAAAATTTGAGGCCAACCTGGGAAACTTAGTGACTTAGAGAGACACTGTCTTAAAATTAAAAAATGAAAAAGGGCTGGAGCAGCATCTCAGTGCAAAGGCCCCAGGCTCACTCACCAGTACTGCCTCCCTCCAAAATGCACAAGATATGTATCTTCCCTAAAACATAAAAATAAAAATGGGAACAGAAAATGGACGGGAAAGGGTCTTATTGAATACAACCATGTACGTCTCACTATTCTAACATTTAAACTCATTGATGATGAGAAAATCAAGGCCTAGAGCAGACAGGTCAGGTGAACATCCCAGAGTCACTTGACTACACTAGGAATGCAGCTGAGTGCAAGTATGGCTTTGCCTGACCCCAAATCCTGGCCTATGAGCTCTAGGAATCTGTCCCTGATCATAAATGACCAATGATCATATCTGCTGAAACCTATCCTAAAGCAAACTGTGAGGTCTCCATGGTTGAATTTGCCATTTCCACTGTTTTCCTCTGGGGAGGTGGGTGTTCTTGTCACCAGCTACAGTCCTACACTTACCCTGTGAAGAAGGGTATTGTCTTCCTCTGCCTCTCTGGACAGAATAGGACAGGTGGATGGTGTGCTCTCCCAGATACATTTGCATCCTTAGGACAAATCTTTCACCAAAGGAGTGACTTTTGTGGCAGCATTCTAGGCCTTAGAGTGTTGGCCAGTGGAGACTGTTTTTGAATCTAAAGGCTTTGGGGTACCCTGAAGTCATAGCTGAGAGGCAGCTTTCCAGTTCATCTCCTTAGAAGACCAGTCCCAAATTCAAATTTCTCTAAATGTGTTAGGCCAATAAACACCACTTCCTCCCATCCAACCTCCAAGACACACACAGGTTGGGCGAAGGAAACAAAATCCTTGACTTGATTAAGAGATATTTTCATTTCCTAGATTCACATCAACTTAAGCTTTGAAGTGGATGGCATGTTTTGGTGCTTCCTAGTAAATGTCAGTCATGATTAACTCAGAGTGAACTGACCAAACAGGAAGGCTGATAAAAGCAATTTTCATGACTTCTGGGAAGATGGTAGAATCATGAGCAACAGAGTAATAGACTTTCTGACATTAGGAACCCAAATGCTGGAACATAGCAACAAGTGGAAAAGAAAGAGGAGGGAAGTGAATCCCCAGGATCCAGCAAGAATCTGCAGGAAGAATTAGAACCCATGAGGAGAGCTGCGAGAAGGACCAAATACAGAAGAGGGAGATGTCGAACAGTGCTTTCCCCTGAGCCTCAGCTCTTGGCATGGAACACGTGGCTCTAACCAATAGAGGCATAGTAACTACTAGCAACCCCAAAGGCTTCCGAGGAGAAATGCGCCAGTGGAACAGAGCAGTGGACCCTGTGGACTACAAAGGCTGGTGAGTTATTTGGGTTCAGACCCCACCCCAGTCCCAGAAAAAGGGCAAATGGCAGTGGCCATTTCAGAAAGGGATCCACTGAAGTCAGGACGCAGAGCAGCTGCCGGTCGGCTCCATCTAGCAGCTCCAAGTGTCAGGGTGAGTCAAAGCCAAGTTCAAGCCAGCAGGAGATCAGGGAGCCGAGTTCAAACCAGCAGGAAACACTCAGTGTGAAAAAACTTAGGTCCCAGCCTCACAGAAGCTGCCTAAACTTCAGTGGAGCTAAAGGCCCAGGTTTGCTGGGGTTATCCACCACCACCATAACTACCGCTGGCACACAGGGATCAGTCAACGTGAAAATGGGCTCTGCGTGCCCCCTCTGTCAACCAGTGACAGTGAAGATATAACCAGAAGTGAATGTATTTTTCCTGCTTTTCTTCCTTTCTTTGCTTTTTTATTTTATTTCATGTTTTCTATTTTTTCTTTTTTTCTTGATTGTTCTTCTTTTTGTGCAAATGAGAACACTGTGTCTAGTTTGTTGTTATTTTGTTCTGTTCTTGTTTTTGTTTCTTCTTTCTTTCTTTCCCTCTTGTCTTCTTCACCAATTCCCAAAGCTTACATAATCTTCCTTTGCCCTCCAGCTTTGCTTCTAATTTCTTTTTCTTCTTCTATTTCTCTAATTTAGTCCCTAACCCGTTTTAAATTTTCTTCCCTGAGGGTAAAATTGCCATATCGAGGGCATATTTACAGTACACAATTTTCTATTTGTTTTAGATTTGGTTATATAACTATAAATCCTGTTCATCCTGCAGCCAGAAAATTAATAGCTACCACAGCCTTTCATTTCCTAGGGTGTGTTTCATGCTACTGTTATTACTGATTGTATTACTTTATCCAAGGTGTCACAACTGTTCTAATCACTTCTTCCTTCTATGCCAAGACTGAGATTGCCTGAGGGTCATAAAACAATGCTATCGGCCAGTCCTACAGAACCAGGGGCGAGGCTAAAGGACAGCAATGTAAACTGAAGAGGTGGGATCCTGCATCAGACTCAAAATCTAACAGCCAGTTACACCTGGAAGACACTTCTGAGAAGTAGTCATTTCCTTAGGGTTCTCTATCCTAGCAATAATGACACCTACCATAAACAGTTTATAAGCATCAACACAGAAATTAAACTTAAAATAGAAAATGAGGAGACATGGAAGCATGATGCAACCACAGCCTTCCAGGTCACAAAGCAAACCCAAGGGGCAATGAGGTGGAACAATTCGAACGTACTCTTAAGCAAAATAAATTGAACACACACATGTTCAAATATTGCATGGTTTCTCTGGAGTGAGAAACCAAAAGTGTAAATCAGATCAAAATATATAATAGATATTGTGAAACAGCAAGGAAATGTTCAAATGGGAAGGGGAACTAAGGAGGGGGAAGGGGGAAAGGAAAAGAAAAAAAAAGATGTAAAAAATGAAAACAAAGCTTTTATAAATAAGGAGGGGAAGAGGGGTTGAAGGGAGGGGAGGGAAATGGGAAAAAAAGAAGAACCAAGATATATCACGTGCAGTGCAAATGCCTTATGATGAATGTGATCATCATTTATATCTGATAAGTACCAAGAAAATTAATTTTTTACAAAGAGTGATCTTCTCACCCATTCCAGTCAACTGAGTAAACATCATCAAACCATCCTGAGCTACAGTCAAGCAAGGCACACCCCAAGATGCCCAGACTTACATTACTTGACAGAAAACATATCCTTGGGCTTAAAGCATGACAAATTCTATTCCTGATCATCATCTGACAGTCTCAGGACTGCAATCCTTCAGAGTAAAATAAAGGCAGAAGAAGGTAAAAGTGGTTTCTAGGTCTGCAGGCCACATCTGAGGTGCTGGGAGGAGCTGGTTTTCTGGTAGCTCAAAGCTGAAATGTGACACAGTGTGCACTTACTCACTTTTAAGTGTTCTGATAAACTAAGCACAGCCCTTCCCCTGTCAGACAACTGAAGCACGTAATCTTTTGTAAGTGCTTTCATTGTGTTCATCTAATGAAGATGATACTAGGTGACTTCTGGAAAGCTATATTCCCCTGAAGTAGGTCTCTTAAGAAAAATGGAGAGACCCAAATGTCAGTACATGCAAATATAAAGGCAAATGTGGGAACCATGGCAGGTGACTTCATCCCCAGTGACAGAGCATGAAAGCTGCTTTTGCATCTCCATGACATGCAAAATGAGGAAATGAGCTTAGGCTGCAGCCAGAGGGATTTAGGGTTAAATAAAAATTGTTTCCTGTCAGCATCCTTCCCCATCTCTCCCAGCCAAGACTGTTTTTGAATAGAGACACATAGTAGGATGCTTCAGAGGAAAGGAGCCAGCCTGTATCTGCTATGATTCAAACAACTGTAAAGCCATGTCCATCGCTGATACCAGTAAACTCTATCCAGATTCAAGGACATTTTGCTAGGTGCCAAATGACAAAATGATGTTTTGGCGATCCTTCAGATACCCAGCAGTTCCCAACCTAGACCCTTCTGTGCTATGGTTCCATGAGCCACCTATTGGTTTGTTAGGGAACAGAAAATAAGGACACAGTCCTCAAACAGATTCCTTCCTGTAATCTAGCTCCAAACTCCA
>RJWT010020691.1:0-17864 GCA_004365215.1 Cuniculus paca | reverse complement strand
CTCTAACAGGTTGCGCTGGTAGGTGAGCTGCCAAGACGCAAAACCTTTGAGCACACGAATGTTAGCATTACCTGGAGAGCCACCTCCAGGCATCTGCTGCTTCCACGCTCCATGGCAACCAGTCCTCTTGGGAAGATCACAGGTGTCAGGCGGGTGTGGCAAAACAGTGGGCTCTGAGATGGGCCCTTGTTTGCTAGTGTATGGTTGGTGGCTGCAGACATGTCCGAAAGAGGAAGCTAAACGTCATCCCTGGGTCAGCACTGAGCACAGCCGTAGGACCCATCCTCCGGTGCCCCTCCCTGGCCGCTTTCCCTATGGGGCTCGGACCCTTTTTGTCTCCTTCGGCTGCCTTCATCTCTGGGCTCTGCAGAGACATGGAGCAGTGTACCAGCTGGCAAGTAGAGCCCTCCCAGCCCAAATCAGCTCTCTGCATCTCCCCCAGTATTCCTCACTCATTTCCTATTTCTCAGAGAAGAGGGGACGAAGTGAAAGTTCCCTGGTGGCCTACAAGTTTTGGGGATTTTTCCTTCAGGTAAGATAACCAGAAGAGATAGGTTATTTTCCATATTCTGGGCTTGGCTAACAACAGGCTAAAAAACAGTAAAACCAACAAATTTCTTTGTAGATTTCTTACCCATCCTTTTCTTCACCCTCTAACCTGCAAGCTTCCCTTCTCCACCGGATGTTCCAGGAACCAGTGACTTTTAGCTGCCTGGTGCACTGCCCTCTTTCTAAAACCCAGGCCTGCCTGCTCTTTTCTCCCTTTATCTCTATCTTTTTGGTCTGAGAAAGCTAATATAAAGTGTGGTTGTTGATTCGTGGTGCTGTGGGTGGAACTCATGCTATGCAAGTGCTCTACCAGTGAGCTACTCTCCCAGCCAAGATATGATCATTTAAATGAATGCACAATGCTGGATGATAAACTCTAACTCTTCACTGCTGTAGTTTTAGTATTCAGAATGGTTCCTGGCTTATAGTAGTTACTCATTAAATATTTGCTAGGTTAAAAGCTACAGAAGTGTGAAATATCAAGAAATCTACAAGGTAGCCAGCTATCTTGGGTATTTGTACATTGGAATAACATGATAATAACTACTACCTGCTATGTTATAACTAGTTACCTCTATCTTATAAGTCACTTCACACAATCTAAGGATAGCACTTGTGCATTTCCAACAGCTTGGTGACCTCATGTTGGTTATTTTTTTGCATAAAAATCTCCCTGATCTCACAAATAACACCAATTTGAGATATTCCTTCCTTGCTTACAATAAGCCTAATCCTGAATATCTAATCATTCTCCTTGAGCAAATTGACATTTTTTATCTTTTTTCACTTACCTATCAATATTCAATAAAGAGAAAAAGTCATATATGTATATATGTCATATATGACATATGTATATGTATGTCGAGAAAGAGAGTCACGGAGTGTTGGAGGAAAGCCTTGGGCTTTTTGCACAGCCACTCCCTGTCTGGAAAGTTTCAGGTCAGTCTTTCAGTTTTTCCCCTTCTGCTTTCCCTCTCCCTGTGTCCTCCCCGATACGTCCCTCCTGAGTGGTTGTCTGACATCCTGAGGCTGGAGCCTGTTTGCAAGCACAGCTGGGAAGGAAGCTCTGGCTAGACACTTGGCTGGGTTGATGGCCCTTCTGGGTGTCACTTTCTGGCAGCCAGTGACACAGTGGATCCAGCCTCGCCCATTACTAATTGTTGACACTTCTTCAGGGAGGAACATGTTAGTAATAGCACACACCTTGCCAGGCCAAGCTCAGACCTAGGCAGAGAATACAGGCAGTGACTCAAGCGCCGAAAGAGAGTGCGGTTACCTGGGTGCCTGAAAACCGAGTGGAAGACAGCTGGGGGATGGGGGAAACTCCCTCTTTTCTCTAGTTTTCCTCTCCCTACCTCCTCCATCCTCTAGTCACCTCCTGCCATTTCTAGTCCCTGAAGTCAGCTTCTTGCTGTGCACTGCAGCCACATGGGGTGACTTGCCTGTTTTGAAATGTCCATAGCTTCTCACTTCTCTGTGCTTTACATGTCGTTCCCTGTGCTTGTAATGCCCTTCCCTGAAACCCGTGCTTATTTGGTTGAATTCAGGCTTCAAAATCCAGTTAAAATATTTTTTCCTCTTTTGAATCTTTCCCTTGTTCTTCTTTGCTATAGGGAAGCCCTTTGTGTAAAATCACAGTCCAAAGGCAATTTTCGTATTATGCCATCATAACTTTTATGTGTCTTAATGTCCAACAGATTTAGAACAACTGAGGGCTGGAATTGTACCTTGTTCATTTCTGTGACTACTTTGCCTAAGCAGGGATTGACTTGTAACAGACCCTCATAAATGGTCACCGACCAACTGTGCAACGAAGCAGACATACTGTACCAGGAACTAAGGACATGTGCTCAATACATCGGACATGTACAGATGACCAGAGTACAAAGCATATAATTCTGAAAAGTTTTCCACCTTCAAGCCCCTCGAAAGCTGTTCCTGCCTCCCAGAGAAAAGTCCTTACTGTGTATTTGTCAGTGAGAGTAGTTCTTTCTCTGTTGCCCAAGCGCAGTGACTGTGGGAGACCTGCCGTAGGAAGGGTGGCAGATTTCCTCAGCTACTGCACCGGCACCATATCAACAGGAATTTTTAAAGTATCTCAGTGCTCAGATTTATAGTTTACAAAACAAGTAGAAGAGAGAAAGTTTCTACTCTTATAGGTGCCTATTCCAAAACACCCAGTGAGAGTACGACTGGGGGTGGCTTGGAAGAATCATGAAATCTTTTTAAATAAATAAATAAATTCTCTTTGTTATTTCCTCAAATCTTTCAGTATGAGGTTATTCATGTTGGAAAGAGTTTGAGTGAAAACCTGAGCTTCCAGTTAAGAGGACCAGCTCTTGAATTTCAGATGGAGGTGTAGATTCACGGGGCAGGATAGAATCACATGGTAGAACACTGGTGTTGGCCATGAGAATGATGACGTAGAGGCAGAGAATGGTTGACAGTCTTGCAGCTGTTAAGGCAGAGGTCACACAGGCTGGACAAGGCCATCGGTCTGAGAGAAATGAAAGGAGTGGCCGATATGGCTTCTCCCAATCTCCTCTAACGCCATTTGTAGCTATCACCAGATGAGAGAAGCCTAGAATTGTTCCAGGCTAAAAAGAGGGAATCCAAAGAAACAAAGCTCCAAGCAAAAAAAGAATTTTCTGTGACTGAGGGACGCCATTATATTTGAAAATATAATGTGCTTAGATTAGATTCCCAATGGAAATATTCAGTTTCTGGAATGATAAGTTAGATCGAGGTATTGCTTGTGCTTCATGGCACTGGTTATAACCTCGAGGCATCTAAAGAAACCAGGAACCTTTATTTCTCAGAATTATTTAATCAAATCTTGAGTTATCCTACTGGGCCTACATCTATGAATGATGATGTTCTATGTTTCTAAATGAGGATTTTTATTCGAACATTGTTAGTTCTTTTTATCTCTGATAATTATATAATTTTTCAGAAAAAAATGGGTGATATACACAAAGAATGCAAAATAGTCTTTTTACTATGGCTCCCGCTTTGCCTGGATCTGGAGGTACGTGTGGGAGATTTTAAAAATGAAATACAGTACATTCCAAATGAAAACAGAATTCTGTTCTAGACCTCAAGTCCCCTAACTATGCATCTACATCATCTTAGTCCTGGAGAACCTTGGACCCTTAGTCCTGCTTTCTGCTTTTCATGTTGAAGTTTGGATCTTGAATGCTCCCCAAATGTCTATGTGTCCCTACCCATAGTTGGTGAAACTTTTAAGAGGTAGGAAGTTAGGTCACTGAGGATGTTATGGTTTGTGTCTAGATGTCCCCCAAAGCCTCAGGCAGTCACAGGGATTTTTGGAGGTGGCTGAATCTAGAGTGTGTGATTGATTCATAGTGAAATGCTGGGATTGAGGGTGCTGGGATTAGGTTTGGGTGTTTGCAGGATCAGTCCACTGATTAGATTGGTACCGCCCTAATCCTGGTAGACTGAATGTAGTGTAAGGGACAGAAAGAGACTTGCCTCCCCTTCCCTCCTCTTGTCTCATTGCTTTTGCTGTCTTCTGTAGCCATGAACTGTTGCCCTTTTGCCTTATGCTACCCTGCAGATTATGGACTGAAACCTCTACAAACTGTGAGCTAAATAAAACTTTCCTGCTTTTACTTTGGGTATTGGGTATTTTGTCTCAGCAAACAGAAAAGTAACCAAAACAGGTTTAAATCTCTTGATGGGATTTTGGGCCAGGTGTTGTGGTGCTTGCCTATAATCCTAGGATTTGGGAGACTGAGGCAGGAGGATTACGAGTTCAGTGTCAGCCTGGGCTACATAATGAGTTCAAGACCTGCCTGAGCTACATGGCAAGTCTCTGTCTCAAAAAAAAAAAAAAAAAAGGTACTGGGACTCTGGTCCCTTTCTGTTTCTATTCGCTTCTTGACTGAAATGAGGTAAATGGTCCTCTTCTGCCACACATACCCATCACAAGGTACTTCCTTGCCATAGGCCCCAAAGCAATGGACCAACAGACCATGGATTGAAACTTCTAAAACTAGAAGCCAAAAATAAACTTTTCCTCAGATATTTTGTCTCAGGTATTTTGTTACAGTAATGGAAAGCCGACTAGCATAATTCCGATTCCCCATGCTTACACTGCAAGTGCAATGGTTTATTAGGAACATGTGACTCTATAGGAAGGGGTTACTGAACTTCTCCATGTTAGAAATGACCCCATGTAGAGACCTACATCTCAGAGAACCTTTGATTCAGCTGTGGGAAGAATTTCTATTATCCGTGACTCCTGAAGAGTCTTTAGCACCAGCCTGACAATCATAATTGTGCCTAAATAAGAGTTGTTTGACTCTGAAGAGTTGAAAGGCCCACGTGTAGGGCATCTTGTCTAATCTCCCATCCAGTACAGAAATCCCCTCCCTAATACCCTTGCCAGGGAGCACTAATCTCTACAACACTTTGCTACAAATAAGGAAATCAAAGCGGTTAATGCTATTCACTGTTGGACACTCAAAGGCCAGAAATTTCTCATTTTAAGCCAAAATCTGACTTTTAAATGAAGTGATGTTATGGAAAATGTACTTACTTTATTGTGGTATTTTTACCCTCAAAGATAATTCTGTTTTAGAGTGCAATGAAAGACACGTAGCATTTTAGGAAAGGGGTAGGGAACACATTATCATCCTAAATTATGTACAAAATTATGTATGTGCACGTTTGCGCTATAATTTTTTTTCCTGGAAGTTGGGACCAGAGCTTTTGTAGAATTCTCCAAGTCTAAGGGTCTCATCTGGTTCTATAACAACCCTGACAAGTTGTGTTGAGAGTGCCAGTCTCTAAGGGAGCACAGGCAGGCTAGGTCCTGCCCAGGGAGAGGCAGGTGTGTCCTTGCCTGGTCAGCTTGTCCAGGGATCCAGGGCTTCCTCTTTTGCCCAGAATGAGTCTGTTTCTCAGCACAGTGAATACGCAATCTGCCTCAAGGCCAACCATGTAGAAACATGACGCCATCGGGCCTTTGTTTCAGCAAAAGTTCCCCTTGTCAGGCCTGTTGGTTTGTCTGTACCTGTCTGTCTGTGCCTTGACTTCTCTATGTCAGCACTGCCTCCTTAATGCAGCGGCATAAGGGATAATTCTGGTGTTTGTGGAGCCCAAGTGTGTCACTCAGGTTTGCAGACAAAGGGATGCGGAGGCTCACATATCATTAAGGCATCATCTGCTCAGGAACAGGAAGTGACTGGGGCCACATCACTCAGAGAGTGGTTTTCCTAGTCCTTGCAGCAAGTGCCTCTAAACATAGTCCCATGTGACACTTTCCCCCTTGCCTTCAGTAGCAATCAGAGATAAGTGTTACATCATCTCTGCACTGATTTATGTTATAATCAGTGTAATCTACACCTGAAAAGTGAGGAGCATTTGAAGTATCCTAATCAGGAGTCAACATTCCAAGAGTGATTAGTTAGTATTTGAAGAACCCCAACTAGGGATCAATGCTGCAGAGGGGGTTACTTGGCACTACAAATATTATTACTGAACTCTACAACCACAGAGGGTATGCTAATTAGCATAAGAGGTGTTAGAAGCAAAAATTTTATTTGTAGAATGGGTGGTCTTCAAATGATCTAGTTGGCTAGAAAGACTGTTTCTGGCTTGAGCAAGGTTTAAAGAGTGCAACAAGCCAGAGACAATGCTTCCATAGTAGATGGAGATGCAGAGTCCCAGGCCACCAGTTGTCTTTGCCTCTTCCGTCCCACGCTTTATGTAGGACGCTGGTCTCGTCTTCACAGTATGGCGACATTCCATTGCAGCGTGAACTTTCAGGGCTTGGTGCTTGTTAGAGAGTCCACACCACAGAACCAGACACCAACATGTGAAATGACGGCTCCTGTGACTTCGCTAAAACTTGCTTCTACCAGCTGGTGAGGTGGGAAAGGAATTAGAGAGAGAGGTCCCACCTGTCACAACCAACTGCTGTATTTACTCTCTCATTCAATGGAATGGTCAAATTGGCAACCTCAGATCTTAAAGAAGGTAAAAAATATAAATGTACTTATTTCTCCTCTCCTATTTAATAGGACCTGTCCACAGTTTGCATAGCTATGGAGCTAAATTTGGCAATTCTGCATCATGTGGTGGCAGCTATTTAGCATGTCAGCAACCTTCGCTTCCTCCAGATATGTTTTGCTTCTGATACACACCTCACCTGTGTGGCCCAAAGCAGTTATATTTCTTTCTACCCTTAAGACCCTTACATACTCTGTTTTCTTGGTCAAAAACTTCCCTGGTGGCTCTCTGCTACTTGATAACTGTGTGAATTTGATAAGCCACTTACTGTTTTGAAGCCTCAGTTTTCTCACTTATAAAATAAGTGATAAGGTCATTTATAAATAAGGGATAAGGTCATTTCTCACTGGATCACTAAGGATTAATGAGATTACATCTGCACATAGAAAATGTGAACATTGCTTTTTATGATTATCTAATTCCAACTTGATCATGGAAACATATTAACAACTTTCCTTTTTAGGGTTCTCTGGTTAACCTCATATCCCCAAACCAAGCCTTGCTCTATTTATGCTCCCACAAAACCTGGCCAGCTGCTATGGAACTGAATGTCACACTCTCCAGTACATTTCTTTTTATGTATTAATCTTAACCTAAAAACCATTAGCTTCTTGAGGCCAGGAATTATGCCTTACTTGTTTTATGTTCCTACTGCCTAGCAGATAATAGATATTCAATAAGTACTTAAGGAATGAATGAACAAATTATATCTCCATAGACAGATGTAGGAGGGGGCTTTGAGAGTTGCCATTCAATGGTCAAATGGTAGTAAGGAGGAAGAGGAGTAAACCAAGTGCAATTTGGAAATTACAGGTAGAATTTGGCTGTTACTAGAAGCACTCAAAAAACAGAAAGGGACACCTCAGTGGCATTGCTGTGCCTGAAAATAGTTCAGTAGAGGTTGGTAATGTAGCAAGTTGTATTTACCAGCTGGGCGTGAGGTTTATCTAGGAGGTAATACCTATCTCTAACATTTCATGACAATTTCATGTGAGAAATAACATTGTAAGAAATAGATTCAAGTGAAAATTTAAACTTTCCCTAGAACTACACCTAAAGAGTCCACAAGAACTGATTTTATTAAGTGTGATGATATGAACAGCTACCTTGAAGAAAATGAGACATTATGGGAACCATTGCTGATTTCTCATGAATATGTTCTGAAGTCTAATAATGCTTTTATTCTTTGATTTGATTGGTTTAAATCTGTTTTCTATTATTTGATTGCAATATGTGAGAAGGTATGACCAACTGTTTTGAAGAAAACAAGGGACATTATGGTAGCCATTGGAGATTTCTTATTCTCTGATTTGAAGGCCTGTAATGCTTTCATTCTTTTGTTTTGATTGGTTTTATATTATTTTGTTTTGTTTGAATTTATTGTGTATGAAGGTAAGAACAACTATTTCAAAGAAAACAAGAGACACTATGGTAGCCATTGTGGATTTCCTGTTGTCTTGTCTTGAAGTCTGTATTGCTTGCATTGTTCTGTTCTGATATGCTTTGTTCTTTTTTTTTTTTTGAAAACAATACAACCAAACAAAATAAGACAGAGTAGAGTCAATCACAAAAAACAATGAACATGGTACATGACTTCTAAACAGGGTAAAAAGCAATCAATAATGGCTACCATAATGCCTCTTGTTATCTGCAATATAACTGCCCATACCATCAGGGATAAATAAAATCAAACAAAATAGAACAAAATAAAACCAGTAAACAAAAGAAACAAAGCAAAACAATGTAAGCAATACAGAACTTCAAGATACTAGTAAAACAGCAGTGGCTACCATAATGCTTGTTATCTTCAGAATAGTTGCCTACACCTTCAGACATAATATAATCAAACAACACAGAATAGAGTAAAATCAATCAAAAGAAAGCAATGAAAGCTATACAGGGTTTCGAAACAAGATAATTGGACATCCTCGATAGCTGCAATTATATATTTTGTTATCTTTGAAATAGTTATCCATGCCATCAAGTATAATAAAATTAAACAAATCAGAATAAAATGAAACTAATCAGAACAATGAAGACATTATGAGCTTCAAATCATGATAATAGATTAATAGTGGTCATTTATTTCCCTTTTTAGATAATTCCTCCCCTTTGACTTTCCCAATATGTATCGTGCATTTTGGATCCCACTAACTCCTTTAGTTTGTTATACTAGGGAGATAACACGAAATTCACCCATGTGACTCTGAATCATTTCATCCATGAGCATGATCTCAAGTTGCCTCTATCCACCTACAAGATCCTTGAGGTTATCTTCCTTTATAACTGAGTAAGTTTCTACCACATAAAATGCCATGTCTTTCATATCCATTCTGCAGTTGATAGGTAAGCTACCCCTACTTTTTTTCTAGTTCCTTGTCACATAGGGCATTGTTCTCTCTCCTTTGACTTTTAGTATATGAATTTTCTTTCTAGTTAAATATATATGTTTCTTGTATAGCGCATATTGATGGATCCTGTCTCCTGATCCACTCTGCCTGTGTTTCTTTCTATTGGTGCATTGAGGGCATCTACATTAATAGTTATGGCCCTCTTGCACTGCGTTGTCTCTGTCATGTTATTTTCCTGCCATTGGCTCCCTACTTTTCCTCTCCATTCAGTTGACTGCCCCCACTTGATGGTCCCCTTCTGCTGTTGTTCTTGAGACCATGGTTCTTTTTTATCTCTCTCTAAAATGTCCTTTAGTATTCTTTGTAGGGTTGGTTTGGTGGTCATGAATTCCTTGAGTTGATCTTTGTCATGGAAGGATCTTGTTTCTCCATTAATTTTGAAAGGTAGTTTCACAGGGTGTATTAGTCTAGGTTGGAAGTTGTTTTCTTTCAGGACTTGTAATACTTCACTCCAGCCTCTTCTTGACTTGATGGTTTGTGTTGAGACATCTGTTGTGATTCTGATGGGTTTTCCTTTATAGGTGATCTGTTTCTTTTCTCTAACAGCTTTTAATATTCTGTTCTTGAGTTGAATTTCTGAGATCCTGATTATTATATGTCTGGGTGTAGATTTGTTTTGGTTATGGCTAGCTGGAGTTTTATATGCCTCACTTATTTGAATGTCTCTTCCTTTTCCCATGCTTGGGAAGTTCTCTGAAATTATTTCTGTAAATAAGGTCTTGATGTCATTTGTCTTTCCCCCTGCTTTTTCACTCACATTTTTAATTCTTTTTTTTTTTACATTTTTAATTCTTAAGTTATGTTTCTTTGAGTTGTCTTGCAGCCATTGAATTGTTACTTTCTGATTCCTTGTTTTTTTTTAAGAGATCTTTCTTTTCAGAATCACAAGCTGCAAACCTGTCTTCAAGATTTGAAAGTCTATCTTCAGTTTCTTTCAAGTGATTTTGCCAGCTTTCAATGGAGTTTTTAATTTCCTGGATATCTCTTTGAATCTGTTTCATGCATTCTAAATCTTTCTAGTATTGTTCATTCATGGTTTCCCTCATTTTCCTATGCTCCTTATTTTTGTTATCTGTGTCTTCTTTAGAGGTGCTTAGTAATTCTTTTATTATGTTTTTCATTTCTTCTTTTACCTGGGATAGTATTTCTGTTCTAATTTCTTTTATAGCCTCATGAAGTTGCTTCTTTACTTCAGTTGACATCACTTCAGACATTTCAGGTGTGCGATTCCTGATGTCTTCTGTTTACCTTTCCTGGACTTGCACTGATTGGGTTGGATGCCAGAAACTGCCTTTTCCTTCTTCATCTTGACATATTCCTGGTTTCTTCCATACATGTGGGTAGTGGGGTCCCAGGCACTTCAGGCATTGGCTACAATTTCTCTGAAGCAAGACTGTTTGGTTTTTCTAGCCAGTGCTGACTATGGTATCTGATGGTGGGTACCTGTGCTTCTGCACTGAGCTGGGTACCAGCCCACAAGGGCTCTTGGAGTTTGTATGGGAGTGGAGCTGGCCAGGGCTTGCGGATCTAAGCTGATTAGGAACCTATGCAATGTTGTCTGGAATGTGCACAGGAGCAGGACTCAGTCCAAGCAACTTCTGCAGGTCTTCACCCAACCCGGAGCTGCTGGAAGAAGCCAGCAGCAGTCCTGGCCCTGGGCTTATCCTGCCTGACTCCAAAATGGCTCCCAGCCAATTGTTCTTTTCTGCAGGAGTACTGAGTCCCCTGCACTTACCACCAGCTAGCACAGACCTCCACGTCTGCCACTCTTCCACCACTATGCTTCTCTGCAGAGACCTCTGGGGTCACCAGCAGCCACCACCACTGCAATTGTGTGTCTCCAGGCTCAACAGCTCCTCTTACAGGGTGAGTCTAGCTCCAGGCTAAGGCACTGCCAGTTACCACCTTTTTCTTCTTTGAAGTTTTTCTTTTTACTCTCTGTGAGTTTCAATTCACATTTTAGATTCTTCCTGGGTCCAAGGGACCCACTTCCTTTCTTCTTTGTCTCCCCATGATGCTGTATTCCAGCATCTGAACTGTTTCTCTCAGAGTGTGTTTACTCTGCTGCTTACTGTTTCATCTTTCTGGAAGTCCCTGCTTTGTTCTATTTTACTCTGTTTTGTTTTGTTTTATTATCTTTAAAATAAAAAATTTAAACTTTCTTGCATATTGATTTTATATTTTAATATTCTAGCTCTTCTCTTCAGTATACTTTTTATTTTCAAGGAAATTATACTTTTTGATAAATTCCATTATTGATATATGTCCTTGGCCTTTATGTGGGTAATACCTAAGGCAGTTTTATTGACAAGATTGTATATTCTGAGACCTTTGCTTGGCTTTTGGGAAACGGAGACAGAATTGTAAATTATTCACATCAACTTGGTGGATTTTAGGTCTACTTATTGAAAGCACAGAGTAGGCTGGGCAGACTGTTTTGGTTTTTAATCAGAATGACTTTATTTTTTATTTATTTATTTTTGCAGCACCAGGGATGGAACTCACAACCTCAAGCTTGACAGGCAGGCATTTATTCTGCTGAGCTAAATCCCCAGCCCTCAGAATGACTTTAAACTATAAATGGCTTTTAAACCAACAATTAGGTAAATCTTGAACTGAACTAAGCCTTTAACTTCACAGTATCATTGAATACTGGAGAATTTTAAAAGGCTCAAGAGAATAGTCAAACCCAAAATAAATGGAAGGCCCAAATTGCTTTTTCCAATTGGAGTGGTCAGTTAACTGTTGGATGGGGAATATTCTCAAGTTATACCTGTGTATAAACCACATAACCGGAAAATTGCCCATGTTACCTCTAGGGCAAATCTTTCTGTTCCCTGAATGATGCAGAGGAGTTTGCAGCAAGCAGACAGGTTTTTATTTTGTGAATATGTATAAACTAGATTTAATCTACTCATCAGGAATGATCTTGCCATTTTTATTATCAAAATCAGATAATGGCAACACTGGATGAAAAAACTTACCTTTTTTTTCTTCTGACGCTTCTTTGCAAAATCAGACTCTTATCATTCCAAATATTATGGACTCCTATCATCCTGTAAGCATTTATTCTGTATCTAAAAATATTCCTCTGAATCAGCTGAGCAAGTATTTATAATTGGATGGAAGCTATGCCTTTAGATTACCTCCTTTTAGCACAATGTAGAATGAAGACCAATACAGGCAGCTCAAGGTGACATTTCAATCAAATAGATTAAAATAGATTTGAACAGTACCCATGTGGCATCCAATCTTGATTATATGAAAGGAACATTGGTATATTTTGAGTTCTCTTGAAGCTCCCATCCAACCTTAAGAATTCTCCTTGGCTTTAGCAAAAAATAAATATGCTATTGGTCTTCATGATAAATGTGACAACTAGTCATAACTTTCAAATCACATTGAGGAGACTAAAATTTCCTCCAAAAGCCTATGAATAACTATGAGTTTTCATAGCTACTGATAAAAACAAGCCACTATATGGTTTCCTGCAAGTATTTTATTATTTGAAAATATGTACCATATGGTGCTTAAGACAGACTCATAAACTCCATTAGGTTTCTGAAAAGATTTCATGTCATGTAAACTTGATATGATAATAATATTTTTAGTCTCATTGCACCAAGATTTCATTTTTCTTTTCTTTTCTAGTGTGCCACGTCAACAACAGAGGGAATAAAATGCATGGGCTATCTTGAGATCTGAGTAGTGAAATTAATCCTATAAGCATGCGTCACTAACAATTCTCTTTCATTGTGATTTTTTAATGGAAAAATTCTAAGGACTGGGGATGAGAATGTCAGGGTTAAAATGTTTCAAACCAAAGAAATAGCTTGTACTTTAATGTGCAAACAAGTAATCTATGATGCATCAATTCTTGCCTGTTTAGCATTGGATAGACTTAGAATTTTATTTCCTGCTTAAAAAGTTCTATATTTATAAGAAAGGAGGAGGAACTAGAGGAAAAAGAAAGAGAATCTCACCAGTCAAAGTCTGGATGAAAATTTGCCTTAAGATGTTACAATTCATTTCAAAGAATAATTTGGCATCTTTGACTATATAACAAGTTCCCTGGAAATAATCCTCCCAAGTCTGAAATTTTCTTAGATTAAGCAGTTTTGCCAGACTAAAATATCAGCATCTACAAAAAAGTCAAATACCTGTATTATCACTTATCCTAGAAACTAAAATCAAAATAGGCTTGAACTTTAAGTAGGTGTTCTACACAGTGCAACATTTTGGGAAGAAATATATTCCAGTGAATTTTTAAGCAGAGACATAACCAAAATGAAGCAGGTCTGTTTGGGTACTGTTCTATAAGGCATGAATTACATGTTCTGCCCACTTGGGATGCTGGGGTGGTGACCACAAATGCTGCCTAGGTTCTATCAGTTTATTTACTGTTCCTTATAAAGATCTTAAGTTGAGAAATGCATAAGAAATTTCACCCCACTACTGAGAAACACTATTTTGTGGTTTTTCTCTGGGTCCAACTACCAATTCCACTGTGGTCATAGAACTCTCTTTATATTTTTTCTTAAATATATTTACCTATATTGATGTGGTATGTTAATGTTTTAAGTAGACACCTCAATAATTTCTTCCCCCGGAATAATTTCCCTCCTAAAACCAGTAACATTTGTCAAGTTAATGAAGGTACACAGCCAAAATACCTCTCTGTAGTTACACAAAACCATAATGGCCTCCTAAGTTACTTGTGTGGTTACCTGTTTTAAATGGGGTGCGGATGGAGGAGGCTGGAGGGAGAAGGTTGAGTCTCTGACAATAGCATAGTGACACATAATCAATATCTGATATATTCCCTTTTATTTTGTCCTCAAATATCTGAATTCACCTTCATTAAGAGAACTTTAAGAAATCAGAAGGAATATGAGGGGAACACATAATCAGTTCTCTGCTCCAAAATAGTGGTTGTGGATGGGGTCACAAATGTGCGTGTATGTAATTATGTGTGTACACAGTCATGAGTTAAATAGATAAGTACTGTGTGTATTTATATATAATTATATATGCACAAAATTAAAAGCTTAACCAATTTTTTTGCTTACAGTGACACTCATGATCATTTGTAAAAATTTTAATGAAAATTATAAATGTTTACTTTGAAAATGTGATGATGTGGAGAGTGGTGAGCGTGTAGAAAGGATGCGAGGGATGTTTTCAGTGTGGAATATTTGGGATTTGGCTCACAGGGATCTGACTGTGAGAGATGATACAAGGCAGATGTAAGACGTTAAGGGAAAAGTAAGAACCAATGAGTAGAAGTCATAGTGAAAAATACGTGGTAAAAATACGGGAGAACTTTCTACCACGGCAAGCTACCAGAAACAGCCTGAACTCAAGGATTACTTTTCAAGGGCTCGTGAAGAGTGAGCTACAAGTAAAGAGATTGCCTTAAGATTTCTTCCAACTATAATATTGAGTGATTCTATTATTTAAAATACGAATACATACTCCATGCTGAGTTTCCCTCTGAACTCTTAAATTTTTTTTTTCAAAACTTGGTCTAGCAATCACTTACATGGTAATTAGAAGATTGAGTCCCTTAAAGCACTGATTTTGTTTCCTTACCCATTCTACAGCCTAGAGTGTTCTCCACATGATGTGGATAGGCCAGAAGTTTCTCTAAATGGCTCAAGGAAGGCAAAACACATAGTCAGTGTAAATGTTAATGCCAGCAGCATTCACTGTATTAACATACTCAAAATGGAAAATTAAAAGATGAGGAAGGAATCTGTATGGATTATGCAAGCAAATAGCAGATATGGATATAACCATAAAAACTAAACTTTAAATCCTTTATATTTGAGTATTTATTATTTCAGTTTTGTCTCATTCTATCTTCATAATTTTATGAAATAGGTACAACTTTTAGCTACTTTCATAAGCCCAGAGGTGTTAATTACACCTAAAATATAAACAACTAGCAAATGGCAGAGTAGAGATTCAAAGCCAGGTCTATCT
This sequence comes from Cuniculus paca, assembly GCA_004365215.1. Classification (NCBI taxonomy): domain Eukaryota; kingdom Metazoa; phylum Chordata; class Mammalia; order Rodentia; family Cuniculidae; genus Cuniculus; species Cuniculus paca. The sequence goes on along the minus strand of RJWT010020691.1, from coordinate 2,883 downwards.
GCCTCTGTTCACACAGTCTTAACCACTGTATCCAGTGAGGAGCCTGGGGCCTCTCTTAACACCCTGGATAGGCACTGCTCAAGTGAATCAGGCTCTCTGTAGGGAAGCTGTGACCAAGAATTCATTGAAAAGCACACACCAATTCTGGATCACACGGTCTCAGAAACTTTTGGAATTTTAGAGGCAAGGCATGTGACATATGCATAAACAGTAATCTATTAAGAGATAAAGGAGGAATTTATGATTATTTAAACTGCCTGGGAGAATTTGAGGGAGAAGACAAATGCATTTCCACATAGGCAAAGGTGTATTACCTCATTGTATCTAGAATGTTCTTTTTCATTTCCTCTTCCTCCCTTCCCCTTTTCCCCTCCTTTTCCTTTTCTTCTCTTCTCCTTCCTCTTCCTCTCTTCTTTCTTCTTCTTCTTCTTCTTCTTCTTCTTCTTCTTCTTCTTCTTCTTCTTCTTCTTCTTCTTCTTCTCCTCCTTCTCCTCCTTCTCCTTCTCCTCCTTCTCCTTCTCCTTCTCCTTCTCCTTCTTCTTCTTCCTCTTCTTCCTCTTCTTCCTCTTCTTCTCCTTTTTCTTCCTCTGTGGCTTCCTCCTTCCTTCTTCATTCACTGTCTGTCTCTGTCTCTCTGTGTCTCTCTGTTTCTCTCATTTTTCTCAAAAGAAAGTTTTGAGACAAACATGCCAGGTCTAATGTGAGACATAAATTTCCAGAACATCAGATTGTAGAGTTTAGGAATACATTACCAAGGAAAGTTATGTCCTGAAAAGTATTACTCATCTATGTGGACTAACTTGTGGTTTGACTACACAAATGATTACATGACACTCAGAAAAATTCAGTACAGAAAACAGAAGTCAGCTGAACTTCTGCTATCATGTGGTCTTAAAAAGCAAAAATATTTTTAAAACTTTTTTGCTTATGAGCTATTTACGTGAAGAGAAAACTAGGACTTATTTTGCTTTTTCCATGTGACCATGCTGTGACATCAAGGGCACTTTGCAAAGTCACCTGTGATCACATTCTCAGCTTTCTGGCTCCTGTTGGCCAGTGTCTGAGTTAGAGGTCCAAGTAGGGGTTTTTTGGATTGAGTCACCTGTTGGCTTTTGCTGCATTTGGATTATGAATCCTGGTTCTCCAACTAAACAGTACGATTGTCTCTAGTGCATGTGCTCACGATGAGGGAGCAAGCATCAGCCCGGAGCCTCCATCCACACCACAGATGAACCATGTAGACCTCCGAGAGACCAGTAAGTGTGCATTTCCCCTTGTGACTGAATGAGTCTTCCTTCAAAGACAGATTTAAAAAAAAAAAACTAAACAGAACTTTCCAACATGAAATTCAGATGTCACCCCTGAAAAAGCTGACAAATCTGTCTCCTGGGAGTTGATAAAACTTCGTGCATGCCAAGAAACATAGATTTACAAGAGACTTCCAGCTTTTGGCTTTTCCTGATGTGATTTCCAAACTGTCTTTGTTTCCTCAGCTCCAAAGCAGGGTCAATGAGACTACACATGTAAAAGTGTTCGGTAACCTGCACAAGACACATCATATTAGGTGTTTGTATAACTATTCAGTTTCCCATTGTATGGAACCATTCTCCAATTCTGATCATTTCTGACATTATTGAAAATATTGCCTTCCCACTTAATAATGCACTACTAGTTACTGAGATTTTCTTATGTGTCAGAAAATGGGCTAAGCTTGTTAAAATATGAGAATCTTGTTTAATATTTATCCTATATTGAGGTAGTGTTAATATCTATAATTATAAATATATTTATTAATTATAAGTGAAATTGAGAGAATACAGAAATATAGAAAATGAGTACAGTCTGTTCTCTTTATCAGTAGGTTTTGCTTATGTGGATTCATCTAACTAACTACAGATTGAAAATATTTGGGAAAAATTGTGTGGTGGATTCACTGACGGTCAACTTGTAACACCCAGCTGAACTGAATCAGCATGGTGCTGAGTGGGGAAGGCCCACCTGAGGATTGTTGCCAACAGCATAAAAGTAGAACTTGAGAAGATGGCATGCTGTTGGTTCTTCTCAAGAAGCTTGTCACGATGCCTCTCCTGATATGAACTCAGCTGTTCTCATCCTCCAAGGAGCTCGGATCTTCACTGTCACTGGGGATGGCTGCAGTTCTCTATGGAGGAGGTCTGGTCCTTACTTTGAGTGTTGCTTCCTGGCTCCAGTACAGATCCCTGAGCCTGCTGGCACAGATCCTTCATCCTTTCTAGCTTCCACCACTGACCTTTGGGCCTTCCCAGTGCAGATCCTTGATACAGACTTGCATGAGACACTGTCGTAGGCTCTAGGCCTCCAGTTGGACTCATGGAGGACCCTGCCATGGACTCTAGGTTTTCAGCTGGATTTGTGCAGGACACGGCTGTGGGATCCAGGCCTTCAGCTGGATTTTTTGGGTCTGTAGTGTGTGGCCAGATCTTCCTCACTCTTTTGCATTTGACTCTTTGGGTGAATATGATAAAATAATCTGATAAATTATGTATCCTGTATTAAATCTTTTCCCTTGTAAACCCTGACTGCAACAAATTGTAACTGTAATAAATATGTACAGATCTTCTATTCTTGTTACTCCCTAAATAACATAGTATAATAACTGTTTATATAGTATTTACATTGTGTTGGGTATTATGAATACTCTAGATACGATATAAGTATAAGGGATTGTGTGCACAGGTTATATGCAAATACTACACCATTTTATATAAGGGCTTGTGCATCTGTGGATTTTGGTATTTGTGGGGGTCCTGAAATGAATACCCCTGGTACCGAGGGACATATGTAATTTGTTCCATGTTCCAAAGCTTGGAAGTGCTGAACAGGCATCTGTCCCACATCTGTCTG
>RJWT010020690.1:0-12072 GCA_004365215.1 Cuniculus paca | reverse complement strand
GGACACACATGCTAAGCAAGAGCTTCACCACCAAGCTATAACCCAGTCCTAGATACGGAATTTTGAAGCTGGAAAGAACAAATTACAGCTGGTCTAGCTTAACTTGTTCTGTTTTAAAGAAGAGATGGGTATCCAGAGAAGTTACAAGAAAGGGTCCGCAGAGATGGGTGGACCAGACAGTTTCCACCTTGCACTCACCACCTCCATGCTCAATTTCTAGTCAATTGGTAATCATGAGACTTCCCACCTCTCAGCCTCGATTTAATCATAATTTAGGTGGTCTAAATGATGTAATCTCTGACATCCAGACATTCCTACAGGCTAAGCCCTCCCACAGGAAAGCATTTCCTGAATTCCTTTAGATAAAGGAGGGCACAGCAATGAGATGGTGTTCAATCACAAATTATATGACTGGGGTTATCATCTTTCTCCTGTGAAAATATGCATACGGTGATGAGGAGAGAGATGAGGAGAAAAGTTAATTTTTTTCCCCAAACTACAAAATGGAGACCTCCCCTTGGATTTGGTTGGAGAAACCACAACATGGAACTAACAGAAAAACAATGGTAATAGAAACTTTCATTTTATTTCTTCCACAGTCCTTCACAAAAATCAGTGTGACCACTTAACTTTCCTAGGGCCAAAAGCATTCTGCAATGAACAATGTCAGGAACAGAAGAAATAAAATACTATAAATATTTTTAATATAGCTTTAAAAAGTATATCTTTTTAACAAGTCTAACTCATTTATTTCCTTTCTCCTCTCCTCTTTCTTTGCCTTCTTCTTTGCTTTTTCATGGTGCTTGGGACTGAACCTATGTCCTCACTCATGCAAGACAAGCACTGTCATTCAGCAATATTCCAAACCCCTGACTCACTTCTTTAAACTGCAATAAACATGAAAATCATCATTTGACTAATGCTGCTTTGGTTCTGAAAAACAAACTGAAATCTGAAACAATTTTAAAACATTTTAGAAAGTGCCATGTATTTCTGACTTTGAAGGTAAGAAATATCTATCTGTGCTTGATTTTTTTCAAACACACAATTTTAAATGTTTATCTCAAAAGTAAAATTACAAGTTAACAACAGCATTTTGCATCCAAAGCACTTTGCACAACTGCAGAAGAAGGGAAAAGATGTTCAGGGATGAGGGAAAGTAAAACCACCGTTGCCTAATTCCACAATGTATTCTCAGACATTACCTAAGGCACATCATGAATCTTCTGTATTCATGTACCTATATTCACTGAACTTAAAAGGGAATGTATCAACACATACATAGAAAGAAATTGCTAAAATTTCAAAAGGAAGACACTTTGATCACATATAACCAGTTTGCCAATGTGAACTTGTAGTACTCCATTGTTAACATTTTTAACTGACCATTGTATGCATTAGCAGAACAACTGGGAACGTCTGTAGAAGTTCTAGAACAATGAACCTTAGCTTTTCCCTTTTATCTCAGTCTTCCCTGTTAGAAACTGCCTCCTCAGGTAAACAATCTCGCTGAAGAGATTTGTGAAAACATAGCAAATGTTTATTCTCACTCATCTGATCTTACACATGGCTTCTTGCATATCATGACTGTTCTGGAGAACAGTCTCCCCATGATAAACAGCATAAAGATAGGGCAAAAACTTCCAAAGACTTAAGACGCTCTCTCCAACTCCATCAGCAGACAAAGTCTATTTTCTGAGCAGGATGTTAATATTGAAGGAAATTATTTCTGTCTCTAAAGTATGACTAAAAATATAACTTTAGAAGATGTGACTTTTAGAGAAGTTTTGAGTAATTCCTGTTGAAACTTTGCCATTTCCGAAAATACTTAATCGCATTAAAATGCAAACAAAATAGCTGTAGAACAGGAGACCCTGAAAAAATTAAAATAAAAGTAGAAGGATACACTCCCAAAGAATGCAAGGCCATTAAACCCAGTGAGCAAGGAATGGGGCACAGCCCAGTGAGAATGTCTCCCAACATGTGCTGGGCCCCAGGCCCAATCACCAGTACTCACTCCAGCGAGTGGACAATGACAAATGGATGAATGAAACTAGTGAGCATAACTCATTTAGGCTTCTCACGGTACCCACCAAAAAGCAGGAATTAATAAAGACCAGCTGAAAAACATTTAGCATAGCTCATTTCCAAAGAAGAATACTGTACGTATTTCTGGGAATGATCAGGTGTGTTGGAAAGCTCCCAGATAGTAGTAGACAAGACAAGTAGCTAAGCCTGGACCTGTAGGTTCCAAGTACCATATCTGTGCATTAACTGCCATCTTTTGATTCTCAGCACAAAATATGGGGGATACAAACTACCGTGTAAGACGGGGTTTAAAACAATTTGTTATTTTTGGAAAACAGTAGATGTACAGAAGATAGTAAAGATAGTTGTAAAGATAGTACAGAAATTCTCTGTGTACTCTACCATCCTCTAATGTTAGTATCTTATGTTACCTTGATGAATTTCTCAAAGACATTTACACTGGTACAATAATATTAACTACAGAGTTTACTTCATCAGTTTTTTTCATTAATCCCTTTGTTTTGTCCTGGGATCCAGTCTAGGAACCCAAATTACATTTAGTCATCAAAATGCCTCCTGGTCCTTTGCTGATCTGCACCAGTTTCTCCATCTTTACTTGCTTCTCATGACAATGACAATCTTGCAGAATACTGGGGAGGTATTTTGTAGACTGTCCCTCCATTTGGGCTTGCCTGATGACTCCTCATGATTAAATTGGAATAAGGGGTTTCCATGTGTTAACAAACACACTGAGATGAAGTCTCCATCATCGCCTCCTACTCGGGGTCACTGCACCAACACGACTCATCACTGGTGATACTGGCCTCAGTCATCTTGGCCACTATAAAATCAGCATTTTTCACTTTTCTTTGTTTCTTGGAAATGAATCACTACACAGCCAAACTTAATGAAGAGGGGAACTCAGCTTTACCTTCTGGAGGTGGAAGTATTACATACACTACCTAGACTTCCTCTGAAAGAAGTATGTCCCATTGCCCATTTATTTTTCACTCAACCGCCTACTGGTGGTATGAACCCATGGCTATCTACTGTGGTCCTGGGGTTACAATCTAATGATACCCTTATTTTGATGTCACTGAGTCATTCTGAGCAATGTAAGAAAAATATCAAGAAAAAAGCTGAGTATGTCATTCTCAATAAAAAACAGTAGTAATACAGATTCCAAAGATTAGACAAAATAGATAAACACAAAACTGAGGCAAGAAAGAAAGATCTTTTAACATAATCAGATTGATACCAGTGCTACTAACATAGCCAGCATATTTTCACTTAAGACCAAAATGTTAAGAGATAATATAGACTCTATGAGATTTTTTAAAATGTCAATCTTAGCAATAAATAAATGCCCGTTATATTTACATTTATGTTTTTAAGTTGCTTACCAGAAAGTTCTAGGAAAGATAAACATGATAAGGTATGATAAGGTAGTAATGAAATATTTTATAAAGCATTCAACTAAATGGACGTTTGGCCATATGTACATAAAACTTGTAAGTGTGCTGGGAGGTGGAATACTTGTTCAGAGCAGAGTTTATTCATTTACTTGGGTACCGGGATTGAGCCCAAGCCAAGGTCTCATACATGTTAGGCAAGCACTCTACCACTGAACTACATACAATCAGGAGCACATAGTTCAAAGGTGGACAATCGGGGTTCATATTACAACTGTATCATGTAACAACTGGCTCAAGTATCAGGTGAATCATCAAACTCTCTAAGGCTCTGCCTGCTCATCAACAAAATGGGAACATCCACAGTACTGTACATGTACTTCAGAGGGTAATTAAAGGAAATGTAATATATAACACCAACTATGGCATCATGCCTAAGTACAGCAGGTGCTCAAGACAGTGTGGCTATTATTTCATGACAAGAACAAAGATTCAAACCCAGGTGCTGCTGAGGCATAGGATACCTGGTGATATGCTTTGAGTATGGGTTGAGGACCACGCACCACTCAAAGCTTGGTGCTCAAGGTACTGGTATTGCGAGGTGCTGTGGACCTCTAGGAGGTGGGGGCTCATGGTCCTGAGGTCCTTGGGGTGTCACTTGAAGGAGATTTCTGTTTCTCTCCTCTTCCTAGCTCATGAGGCAAGTATTCTGCTCCACCACATACTTCCACCATACTGTGCTACCCTCACTAGATACCTAAAGCAATGAGGCCAACTGATTTTGGACTGGACCACCAGAACTGTGAGCCCAAATAAATCTTAGCTCTTTGTATGTTAACTGCCTCTGGTGTTTCATTATAATAACATGAAGTTGACTAAAACAACTGGAAACTCTTTCCACGCTCAAACTGCAGAAACAATCTACTGAACCGCATTTCTGCAAAGACAGCTCAAAACACAGTGGTACCAGAAATACACGCAACATGCTTGAGGCTGAGACAGCTAGAATGTGAAGACCAGGCACTCCAATCTCAATCAATTCCATCTGATCGATACTTTCCCTATTTTATGATAGAACCTCAAGTGGCTATATCTATTTCAAGATTCAAAGTAGGTAAATTCATAAACGTATCAAAAACTAGTAAGAGGAACCAATTTAAAAAGATAAAAGGAGGCCAAAATATTTCAGTGAATAAAGACTACATGAATTTTAGACCAATAGAATGTAGTCAATGCTACATCTCCCGGTCCTTCTAAGAAAAAACTAGTGTAGCATATTTATTTCCTGTACTATATGTAATTTCGGAAGACACACAATAAAGAGTCTCGCTTTATTTTAGTTTTAAATTCCTGGGGTGGTTTGTGAACTCTAAAAATATCACATTGAGGCTCAAATAAAAATTTTCTCAATAGCACTTTCAAATTTTATAACTTTAAACACAAACTGTAATATTTAAACACACGAAGACAGATTATATTCCTAAACGCGGTACAGAAATAGATGAGACTTGGTTATTAACAACGCAGACTAAGTGAGCCTGGCACTGGAAGCTGGCCTATTGTAGGAATGATTATAACCATCCCTGAGTTAAAGTCCAAAATGTACTGCATTCGATTTAAAGCCTTTTAATATGCAAAACAGAAGGGCGAAGTTTATAGTTTTAGAGACCTTGAACAATCCACACAAATGTCACAGCAGAGTGGTGTAAGATCTAGGTCTCAGCTGGGGCTCCCTTGAAGCTAATGCTGCAGAAAATTAAACACAGCTATAGGTCTGCCGCAGAGGGAATGCGTGCTTTTAAAGAACCATCTCAACTCAGCCTTCGGGGATTTGGATGATTACTATAATGCTGGCAGCTACGCTTAACTCGCAAATAACCAAAAGATACAGAATTTTTTTTTTCTTAATAGCCAACTGATCAAGGGTCCCAGTTTAAAAATAAAACTATATTTTCACATTTACCAATATTACAGTGCTGTATATCTTAGAAAGAATAAATGAAAAACAGAGACCAGGAGGACAAAGAATTTTGAAAGAGGTAAGAAAGCAGACAGCTAGGTAACTGTAGAACACCACTTCATAATGAGCAAACACGTAAATAAGCCAGCTCTTGAAGAGCAGCGAGCAGCAGGATCCAATATCTGCTATTAATCTATTGTGTGCATGTTAACTGCAGGCACTTTTCCACTCACACTGACACAGAGCAGGTGTCTCCTACAGACGTCCTGTGTGTGAGTCAGCGTGGGGGACCTCAAATGTGCCCAAGTACACTTACAACTAAGGCTGAGGGTGAGGGGGGGGCCAGAAGAACAGGAGAAGGAAACACTGTCTTACAGCTTCTAGCTAAAGACTGTATTTCCATAACTAGTTTTACACTGAGAGGAACTATCCAGTATTTTAATGAGTTCTACAAACACCTTTTATTAAAACTCTCAATAAATTAATTTCAATTTTCATTTGAAAATGATACATTTGTGCAACCCCAATATAAAGAGAAGTAAAATGTCATAAAATTAAATACAGTGAATGTTCCAGGTTCTATTCTGCTACAATTTTTTAAAAATAGACCAAAAAAAAAAGATATTGCAAAATAACCATTATACTCATATTTGAGTGCTCTTAATATGTATGCACAGTTTCTGATTTCAAGTAGACCTGAAGTATGCACACAAATGACTGAGCCCTGGATAGGTTAAAAGAATCTGTTGGTGTGAATAAAAGTCTACAGGTAGCTGGGGGTAGGGACACACGCCTGTAAGTCCAGCACCCTGGGAGGCTGAGGCAGGAGAAGAGTAAGTCCAAGCCCGGCCCCAGCAACTTAGTGACTTAATGAGACCCTGTCTCAAAAAACAAAAATGGGCTGGAGATGTAGCTAAATATGAAGGATCTGGATTTAATCCCCAGTACTGAAAAAATAAAAAATAAAACCCAGATGTAATTCTACACATTCAAAAAACTAGCAAGTAACTACCAAGGGTTTTTTAAATGTTCATCTCCTTGGTCAAATAAATCTACTCCAAGAATCTAGTCTAAGAAAAAAATCAAAGGTGTCAATATAAATTGACATATAAGGATATTCTCTGAAGGACACTTGTAAAGGTTACTCACAAGAGCAAACAAAATAGGCCAAAATATAAATGTCAAACAATAGAAAACCCACAAAATATAGTTAATAAATACCAAGTATATATTTTTAAAAAAAACTCAGTATAGGACAAAACAGTAATCTCAGCTATCAATACTCATGAGACATAAGAAAACTTTGTGAAAGCACCAGAAATTAGGAACATTTGCTGGAAATTAAACAACACTGCTGGATGATTACCCACTGGCAATCGGGGCAGCCAACATCTGTATGTTTCAGACAAGTCCTGAGGTTCATGCACCAGATGTCAGGATCACTCCTCTTTGGGATTTCAAATGACTTACCTGCTGCCTTATACCTTTCACTACTTGGTTAATGAAAAGCACACATAGTAGCACCAGGAGCAGCAGGGGGAGAAAATCTGGGGCACCTTAAAATATACTGCAAGAAATGTTTATAAAAATGTTCTAGACTGGAGGGACACACAGTGCAATGGGCTTGCTGAGCATGCACCAATCTCTGTCTTCAATCCCCAGCACTGCAAAAAAAAAAAAAAAAAAAAGAAAGAAAGAAAAAGAAAAAACAAAAAACACGACTAGAGTTTTGTGAAAGGGAAGGAAACCAAGAGATGAAGGGAGGGGGAAGGAAGGAGGGGAAAGGGATGAAAAAAGATGGAGGATGTGTTACGTACATATACCAACTCACCCCAAGGAATGGAATCATGACGTGCTCAAACATGTACCAATAACAAAATAAAAACAGGGGCCTGGGGGGAGAGCTCACATTTATAACAGAAGGAAAGTGACATGACAGAGACAAAATTAAAAAGCATGTTTTCCAAGAGGATGCATGCATCAGGGGTGTTGCAGAGATATCAAACATGCCAAGCAACTAAATCAAACACAAATAATAAACCCAGGAGGTAAGAAACACTCCAAGGTCTTCCCTTTTTTTGGTTTTTTGAGACAGGGTTTCACTATGTAGTTCAGGCTGACCTTGAACTCACTTTGTAGCCCAGGCTGGCCTTGAACTTGCAGTGATCCTCCCGCCTCAGCCTCCAGAGTGCTAGGATTACAGGTGTGTGCCACCACACCGGGTTTCCAAGATCTTTCTTTAAGAAACTTTTTTAAAAAGAGAAAAAGAAAAAATAAATGATGCCAACGTTTTTGTTATCACTTTCCCTAATCGGGTAAGAATTTCTCTTGAAAACTTGTCAACAGACAGTTGTTATGCTAAATCTACCTGTGCTTCATTTTCTTGAAGAGAGTGGGTATATATCTTAGCAAAGCAACACCTGTCAATATTCCTGCAGAAAGAACAAGGCTGGGGACAGTCACACAATGAAAACAATGCCTGGTCATTATCCTTGGAGTGTCAGCCCAGGCCCACTCTGCATGTTCTCAAAGGGAGGAGCCAAAGGCTCCCTACTGTCCACAGCCTCCTGAGTCCCAGTGACACCAACTGACTTAGGATGACCAAAGCAGGACCAAAATGATTTAAACATTCAAAGTGACTAAAACACTTTTTCCAAAAATGAGATATTAACTACAAGTGAAATTTCAGATGAAAACACAGCTACTAGCAAGACCCCTTCCACACAAAATGTGAGCAAAAACATTCTCTGAAACAGTTGAAAAGGCAGCCAGCCACAAGATACTGGAAACAGGAATAAGGGAAGGCCCCCAAAGAACTCTGAAAACAGACAGACCTTTCCCCTCTGTCTCATCTCCAGAGAATAGTGAGAGACAAGAGGTTTTAAGAAATCTGAAGCCCATAGCACCCTGGGCCTCTCCAACCTCCAGGCTGGCTTGGTGTCATCACAGTCTGTTTATAGCACCCTTCGCCTCAGAGGGAAGGAGGTGCTGTCACCATGTCAACTTGGACGATGACTCCGCTCATCTGTGCTGAGGCATCACAGGCCCGAGTGAGACACTGTAGACTCCAAACAACAGGACGGACAGTCCAAGCCACTATGCAGACAATCGCTCAAGACCTGCGACTCAAACCACCAAGGATCAAGGACTCCCAAGACAATGAATGTGCACGGCAATCTTTCCATATGGAAAATTTAAACCACTGTGAATTGGGAAGAATTGGTAACATCTTAAATAACCAGCATAGCTAAGCTTTCCTGAACTCAATGGAAAGAAATATATTTAATGGCTTGTGCCTACCTAGCAAGTAAGTTTTCCTCTAAACCTTTCTGAATACTAAAAAGATGGAAAGACCCTTTATAACTAAAAATAAGGTATTTTAGGTACATGCATATATATGTAATATATATATAAAATTCAATATGCATTTACACACAGTCCTCACACTAAAATATGAACAGCATAAAATGTTAATATTAGTAAATTAGTATTTGAAAACTTAAGCAAAAGGAAACTTAAGACCAATTCTTTACATATTGTCCTTTATCTGTACTAGATGTGAACATCATTTTATCTAGTGATCTACACAGATCAAGGTCTTCCTGCAGGAAAATGTAGCTACTTGTTTACATGAGACACCACTTCATATAGGAAAAAGATCTTGTTGAATACGTAGCAATATCTGAGGCAAATGTTATATTCAAGGATATCTCCCAACGTGAATATTTATAGTATGAATGAACAGAAGTAATATAAATCTGTAACAATGGGAGAATGATAAATCAGCGAGAGTGTACCCTACAATGAAACAGTTTACATTACAAAGAAATATTTTCTAATTAAGTTCACAAATGCATAAATCTCTTTGATATGAAAAAAATGTAAAAAATAATTAGGATCAAATACATAGATGTAGCCTGATTCCAATGGGGTGTGTGTGTGTGTGTGTGTGTATTTGTGTGTGTGTGTTAACACTTTAGTACTAGTTCTTTCTGGGTTTTGGAGTCATGGATGACTTTATTCTGTTCTTCTCTAGTTTCCCAAATGTTTCCCAATGGCAGATACAGGTGGGCACCGGTAGCTGGCAGTGGCCATTCTGCCTCCCTTGCATCTCCCTCTGCTGCAGAGACCGGAAGCCAGCGCTGGGTCTCTGGACCCCAGGAGGCCAAGGTCAGGATCCAAATTGGAGCCTGCATCTCAGACTCAAAGATGGGTCACAGCACCCCCGCCCGGGGCAGGCCAGATGTGCACAGGGTCCAAAGTTCTTCAGCTCTCAGGAGCACTGTACGTCCTTCCAACACTTTTGTGAGAAACACATTATAAATATTAAGCTGTTTTATGTTAACATGGGTCTGTCTGCTGCAAAATGAAAGTGATTCGCATACCCACAATCCTGAAAAAGTTAAAAGTAAACCCTATCTTAAGGCCTTCTGACTTAGAATTCGCCAACTTGATGAAACCCTATTAAAAATTAACATTTTGAAACTGCAAGCTTGACTTGTTTAGACTTTTGTGAAAAACCAAAACTGGTTCCATTTGAACAAAAATTAAAGGTCATGAGGACTAGTTATAAACAGATCTCCTTTGGGTGTTCTACTGCATGATTAACTCTTCTAAAATTCCAAGCAGATCTTAATGAGAGAAAAATCCAATGGGGTTTCTCACATAATCACAAAACACTTCTAAAAACTGAGGCTTCTAAAACTTCAGTCCCTAATTCAAAAGAAAAAATCAGAAACTTAAAAGTACACTCCATTTATGCCAGCAGATTCTTCTCAGTCTAAATTCTAGTGTGTGTGCTTTTTTTTTTTTTGGTTGAACTAATACAAAGCAGAGTTTGTTGAAATGCAAAATGAAAGTAATAGAAATAGTTTATAGGCATTTTTGCACAGATAAAATGGATAAATCAGGCAAATCTCAACATACATTCATTTTGGTTTTAATATGGCTAGTATTATTTCCCCATTTCTCTTTATATACTGGAAAATTACTGGCTATGTTGAAAAGAGTCACCTTATTTAATGGATATGTACTGAGCATCTGTTCAACAGATTCAGGAGTGAAAACGACAAACACTGCTTAAAAGCTAGAGCTATGATGGGGTAGGACACTAGGGGCTCTGTTGGAATAGACAACAAAGAACATCATCAAATGAGCTTTTAAAGCCAGCCTTTGGGAGGCTGAGGCACGAGGGTTGCAGTGAGTTCAAGGTCAACCTCAGTTACATAGTGAGGACAAGACCAGCCTGCAATATATATATGGCAAGACATTGACCTCAAAAAATAAAATTAAAAAACAACAGCAAAAAAAAAAAGTTTTTAAAAATCAGGCCACCGAGGTTCATTTATTTGGACTAAACAAATTGGTCAAGGAAGCCAACTATATTAAGATCGACAGCACACTTCCATTTTAAAGGAAACTGAGGGGGGGGTCGTGATCCACTGAGCAGTCAGAACAAGCGGACCACAGGGTCCACTTTCATCCTTAAAGTCCACAATGCTGTGCATTTTTAGTCTATCTCATGAGCCAGTAAACTCATACATAGTGTGATCAAAACATAGAGTCAGTGTTTAAATTTAAAAATCATATTACAGTAAAAGACACATTGCCACCAATCCCCCTCTGCTGCTTTCCCTCACTTGGAACACACTTATGTCATCGTCCCTGCCACAGTCTTAAAAGCAGTCCCGGAAGTTCTCTGTTGTGTCCTTACAGGGTGTGATTAAAACTACAGCGAATCCTGCTGCTGAGTGCCACCCACCGGAAAGGCAATTCGTACAAACACGGCACTGTGTCCTCATCCACTGGGTTCACCAGATCTGGAATCACGTGATTTGTGGCTCTTTCCCAAAAATCAAAATGACCATCCAAGGTAAATGTCTGTAATGAATTGGGACATCAAGGCAGCCAGGGCAGCGTAACTAAAGACAGCCACAAAAATCAATGCCATTTCTGCTGCAGAAAAGTGACAAGAATGATGCAGTGTGCTCAAACTAGAAAGGGAATATTCTGAATGGGATTTGTGGCCATGTGCCTTTTACCATAACAATTTTTAAAATATTAAACAAAAGTTTCTTCTATCCTACCCTGTACATATGTAAAACTTCCCTGTAAGGACACACAAAGAGCAAATAAAGAAGTTGCCTATGAAGAGAAACAGGGGTGCCTAGGAATCAGGAGAAGAGTACATTTCATCTTGAAAGTTTTCCTTCTTTAATCACAAGAATGTATTACCAACTTAAACTATGCACACATAAATAAGTGTTTGCCATACCTAGCACTGAATTTTATCAGCAAAGTCAGGCAAGATGTAAAAGAGGAAGTCATATGAACCTTGATGTGAAAGTCAACAGTGTCCGTGCAAAGGACACAGTGCAGATACCAGGGGCATAAAAGCTCTCCCCTGGTGCCCTCAGCGCTCACCCGCACCCTCAGTGCCTGGGGGACAGGAAGTGATTACCTTCCGCTCACAGGTTTGGGGGCTTCCGGCAGCGTTCTGCTTGAGGAAGCCAGCTGTTGTAGACCAGCGAGTGGGGTTTTTCCTGGATGGCTCTTCAGAGAAGTCACTGTCACTGACAGACGTTGGGAGGCCAATTAATGCTGGGTCACTGCTTCTTCGGACATGAAGAGGCATGTCTATAAACACAAAAATCACAGTGTTTCAAACTTACA
>RJWT010020689.1:0-17866 GCA_004365215.1 Cuniculus paca | reverse complement strand
AAAAAAAAAAAAAGACTTCCATTCACTCATGGTGGTGATTAGAGAGTCATCTGAGGTTTAACTGAACAATGTCTAGTAAATAGGTTCAAGCAAGTCCAAATGTTTCATTTAACACAGGACTTAACAGTGCTTCTCTTTTTATATTGTGTTTACGGTAGGCTTTAAAATCTACCCTGGACCTAAAAGGAACTCTGTTTTTGAAAATGCCTCCTAAATGGAGATGTCTTCTTCTGATATCTATTAGATAAGTAAAAAGGCTTAGAGCAGCAAATCTAGTGTTACTTCTTCCTTCCCTTTCTCTGAGGTATGTGATTGCTTTTAAAATATATTTAGCTTGAATGTCAATGAGAATAGTCAGCTGGGGAAAAGTAGTAATACATAGCCAAGTCTGATTTTTGCTTTAGTAGGATATTTCCATGTTATTCTGTTTGCCAAGGGAAGCAACTGAAGGATTTTAAGGAGGATATTGGTGTGATTTGATCTCTTTTTTTTTAATAGATTATCCTTGATGGTGTATACAGAAGGGGTTTTAGGGAAATGAGCAGTGGAATCAGGGAAACAAATCAGGGAGTGATAGAAAGGTAAAGCCACGAAATAGTTTGGACCAGGTGGTAACACTGGAGTTTGAGAGAAGGCATCAGATTTGAAGTATTTGGAGAGATATAATTGCCAATGGATTAAACCTCAGTGCCGGATATGACAATGAACTATCCTGGTTCTGTTGAAAGTCCCACATTCCAGAAACTCCTGGGATGAATGAATAGCTTAGTGAGGGAGTACTATTCAAATCAGGTGTTGGAGTCACACATCAGGCAGGTCATTCCTAGCTTTAAGTCTCATTGTTGCTGGATTTGCTCCTACAGTAATTTCCAACCCCCACCCCCAGCAGAAAATCAATGGTGAGCTTGACATTCTTTTTCTGGTAGAACCAGGACAGGCATTTCAGAAGGAGGCATTTGCTGTAAGAGTAACATATGCCATCTGATAAAGTTCGTTATTGGTAGGGGAAACTTTAAATTTATAGTCTGAGAAATTTTGTGGCACCTCCCTTCAGAAAGGTCTCTGAAGAGTCATCCATCTTCATGCTGCCCAGAATCAAATCAAAGTGTGATATGACCTTTTGACTTCACTTTTGTGACTCTTTGGCAAAATGACTTGAATTCTGCAGCCAAAGAAATCCAATGCAAAATTTAATGGTTATGTAGTATCACATAAATGTTTAACATCCCCTCTTCTCAGATACAGGTGGGATTGATAAAAATGCCTTAAAGATGCATTCAACCCTGCAACTTTAGTCTGTCCATATCAGCTGCCAAGAAATCCTAGTAAGGTGCCCATTTATTGGTGTTCCAATCTACTTGACTGTATTTCTCACTTGATCTGTCTCTCCTCCCTTCTGATATTACGTTGCCTCATATTTGCTTTTCTTTTTGCAAGCTGCACATTACAAGGGCAAACATTTTGACTAATGCTACATCTGAAGCCTTGAACCTCCCCATGGGGAAATATTAAGAGTCTTTTCAAAATCCTGTAAATGAGAGCATCTTTACAAAATGAGAAATTATTAAGTGTCAAGTAGCTCTTCAAAGTGCAGCTCTTATTCAGGAATATCAGGCCTTTTGCCTACTCTGCACACCTGCTCTGCCATGGATCTAATCAGTTCTCCATGCATGGTGAGAAATTGTATGGGAGTAGAGGTAGGGAGCACCCTTACTAACTCTTATGTATGCTCCTTATAAAAGCAGTAGGCCTTCTTTTAGGAAAAGGTTTATTAAAGCTGATCTGCAAGCTCACCATCTTAAACTTTACCAATTTCTTTAGCAGTTCACGAGTAAGGTAGTTGGCCTCAGCCCATCTCTGACATGACAAGTGTAAAATTACCTTTTAGCACCATTTGTCATGTGTACTGGCCACCAAGACCCCATCTTTGGCTGCTTCATTTTCCAAGTGAAGCTTGGGATTACAGAAGATTGTGTTTTCACTTTAAATGGGAGAGTTTCTGACTTGTGGTCATTGTTTAATTGCAAGGAGATTATGTCGTGTGCTTATAATAATAACTAATATTCAAGTGGAATCATAGAATACTCAATGGCCTGTCTACTGGGCCTATAAGGCACCTATTGTCATCCCCATGGAACAAGTGAAGAAACTGAGGCTGAAGAATGATCAGGCACTTGTAAAAGCTCACAGCACTTATAAATATTAGAGATGTTTGCAACTACTGTGGATACCATAAAACAATTAAAGACTTGATCTTTACCTCCAGACTGTTTTTCTGATGCATTTTTCAAGTAATCTTAACAGTTTTATTATGGTCACAAGACATCCAAAGTGTCTAAACCTCCAAGCAGATATTGCTTCCACTGTAGTTGACTTTAGGAGGTCTTTTGTCACTTGAAATGCCAGAAGGAAGTGGCTGCTTCTCATCCTTAATCCTCTAGACTGAATAGAACTGATACCCATGATACTCATCTTAAGTAGAGAGGAAGGGAGCTTGGTGTACCCTGGTCCCCACCCTGTCCTGGTTACTGATACAACACTCAGCTTAGATACTGGACTTTTCCTCTTTATTGCGATTCTTCAGTTATTTATTCAAAAAAAAGTTCCTCCTTCATGTAGAAGCCTGTGGTTGATGCTGTGAAAGAAATGTCTTTCAGTGAGGATGTTGAGAAGAACATGCCAACCAGATGGATATTAAAGTTGAATTTGAGAGGCAGGACTCTGAATATAGATTTGTAAATCATTCATATAATGAAATTTTATAAATTTAAGTGAAACAACATACTTTAGTGGAAAGAGTTTAGAATTTGCAGTGAGAAGGTATGTGTGAGAGTTTTATCCCACCCTCTTGCTAGATACCTCTGACAATCTGTATGATTTCAACTAAAGCTGTGATCCCTTCTCTTAAAGCATAATTACTATCATTGGTATGTCACAGAATTGTCATGTAATAGCAGCAAAGTATGCAGGCATGCTGTATAATGTGCTATCATAATTTCAGTTGTTGTTGGTATTATTGTTAATGTTATAATCAAGTAAAAAAAAAGCTAAGTGGGGATGTATTCACTTAAAACCATCACTCTGGTTACATCCACTGCTACAGAGGAAATCCAAATTTGAGTTTACGAACTTTTCTCTGTGGATGTATATAGCATCACAAATAGGAGAGATAATTATATCAAAATAAATTATGGTTAGAAAAAGATTAAGTTGCCTAATCTTTCTGGATCTTGGTTTCTTCCTCAGTATAATAGAAATGATTATATAAACATCATATATTTATTTTGAGGATTAGATATTTTGAGGATTAGATGAGACAGAGCTCCTAGAATAGAGTTGAGCATATATTAACTGTTAAAGAACTTAACCAAAATTACTATTCTTTAAGTTTCTTTTTATCCTGTACTTTATCATCTGTAGATGACTTATTATATGGCTGGCACATAGTAAGCATCCAATCAATGGTAGGTATTATTAAAAATAAGTTTATATAATGAATTAGTGGGTGGAGAGGAAATCCATGCAAGCCAAATATTTAGACAGATGGAACCAAATAGAATTTTCAACCGGTTTTTCCACTAGTCAGGATTGGTTATCTGGACATGTAGGGTGCTTGATACTCAACAGCGCTGGAGACAGAGGCCCTGGAAAAGACAGGTGAGCTTGAATGGTCAGAGGTGATCAAATTAAAGATAAAGATGACAAACAGAAGCAGAAGCAAAAATCATCTAAATGGACTTCCCAGAACTATGTAGTGAAAAAGAGAAGTCAGTTAATTTTAAACATTGAAAGAATATAATCAAATAAAGTATTAAATTTATGGTCTTCTGGATCCAATAACTTCAGTAAGCATAATAGGTACACTATCAAATAGGAAACCCTATTAACTACAGAGTGATAATTAGAATGATTGATGGTTACAGTGAGTTATGATTAATCAAAAAGAATCTACAAAAACTGATGCTTTAAGTTTAAGGAGTGTTTAGTTGGATTAATTACATAAGAAGCATATATCTATATCTTTATATCTCCAGGTAGTCCCGGGGAAGAGGTTCCTGACAGGAGCAAAAGGGAGCATGGAGGCTGGGCCATAGGTTTAGATCAAGAGACTGTGCCAACCAGGATAGGGAACAGAAGGGCCAGTGGTCCTCTGAGTCCCTGGCTGTAGTGTCAGGTGCACCTTGGTTAATACTTGCAAGGCTCCACCCAAGTGCTAACATCAGGAAAGTTAAGATGTCTTCTGAGTCCTAAGGATGTGCTCGGTAGGTTAAGAGTTTGTTTTCTTTTAACTTCCCTCTAACATGACAAATAATAAGCATTCAGGAGATCAGAGGTAGTAATAGGACATTGGAGCCATAGTTGAAATATACTGCTCAATATTCCATCATCTAACCTGGATGCTTCTTTGGAAAAGAGTGGCTCTTTACAGTGGTGACTTATTCTCTGACTCTTGGATGTGTCTTAAGGAGATATTCCATCCTTCCTTTGTTTTCCCTGCCTCGATCTGCTTGCTTGCTGCCTGTCTCTCCTCTCTTACCATATGGCCAGAACTGAACATGGGTGCTTTTTGCAGCAACAGAAATCTCAAAATTTTGAAAAATGGTCCCATCCTGCCATCTATCATCCCTAAATTATTTGGCATTACTGGATTTCTTTAAAATAACTTCAGCTCTGTTCTTGAGCAGATCAAGAAATATTTCCTTAACCAAAAGAAAAGTTACCTCACTTTTTTTTAGAAACTTGCTTGGTTTTGGAAACCTAATTATCCACATTGAACAAGAAAAATGGTGAGGCCACACAGGCGAGGGTGTGACCTGAGTGCCACTCGCATCTCTTAGTGACAAACATGTCACTGCACTTGCCCTCATCTATCAAGATGCTTCTATATCTTCAAACTTCTCTAGTATTCAGAAACCTTCAAGGTTTTAAAATCAGAATCTCATCTTCCAGGATAGTTCAACTCATCCATATTTCCCAACTTTCTGCATTTTTGTCTTTTATGTTATAATGCTTTGTTTAAAATGAGCAATACACCTTAAAAGCTAAAACCTATTAATAAATCACCTGTCCTTCCATTAACTTTTAATGACTTTTAAAAACAAACATACATGGTAACTTACCCACCTCCACCTGGCACCCTTGAACTTGATCATATTTTCATGTTTTAGCCCTTTTGTTTCTTTTTCAATGCCAGGGTTCAAACCCAGGGCCCTGTGAAAGTTAGGCTGTCTGCCACACTAAGCTACAGCATTAGCCAAGAACTTTAAGATAATGAGTATTTTACATCAATGGCAAGTTTGCATTGGGCCAGATGGGATAACTTCACTACAGTGAAGGTTGTATCAAAGTTCTTTCTATATCAACATAACCAGTAACAGATACTTGAAATTGCTAGGGGCAAAAGACTGCTGCTGTCTTTATCTTACAGCCTTCATCAGGGACCCCTCTTCACCTCTAATTAACTTCTCCTCTGCTGAGAGAGTAAAGATACAGAAAGTTTTGAATAGGGTTGATTCAGGTTCTGAGTGCCCTTTGGCAACTCACATAAGTGATCTAAGCCTTGTATTACCCCTTGATAAAATGAAGAAAACAATGACAACTTCATGTACTTGTCTGTATTAGCAGTGAGCTTCCAGACACCCCAGAGAGTGCTTGCTGGGGCATAGGCTCAGTCCTTGCACTGATTACCTATAGGAGTGCTGCTGCCCAGCTGTCATCTCGGGCTCCAGCAGCAACAAGGGAAACAGGCTGTTCTCAACTGACAAATTCGCCCAACCTCTATTAGGTTTCCTTGGAATTTGTTTGACAGTATCTAGCTGACCTGTAAAGAGAGGAATTTAGACAGGGTTGAAATGCAACAAATTCAGTTCTGTCTCCACAGATCAAGCACTTGGTCGAGCTGCTATGACAACAGCTGCAGAAACCTGATGGCTTGTTGCGCTTCTGCCCAGGACCACAGCACCTCTGAGATCCTTTGTTCACAGTCTAATATTCACAAAAGATTAAACTTAGCCTTCTTTAACACCTGTTGAAATAAGTGGGGGAAGTAGGAATTATTTTAACTTGTTTATATTGTTTCAATTTTCACTCTTTGGTAAAGTTTACTTTTCTCACAGTATTTAGCGCTTAGTAGTAAATTTGTTATAATGAGGCCCACTCACAATGCTTAATTTTTTTCAAAAGACTGAACTGCATCTTTGACCTAAGGGATGATGAGTGTTCTTTCACCAGATGGGCATGAGATCATCCCTAGCTTACAGGGCCGAGCTATATGCCAGGCACTATTCTAAACAGAAGTCCACTGTATTTTCTTGAGAATGTTCTAAGTATTATTCTAAGCACTATTTTAATTGTTTAGAGTATTCTAAGTACTTTTCAGTTTTACCTCAAAGCTACCCTATAGGACAGGTACTCCTTACTCCTCTTGTACCATCTGTGACAGTCTAGGCCACTGTCATTTCTTGCCAGGAAGCTCTAGTAGTCTGATAACTACTGCTTCCATCTTTAGCTATGTACTAGTCAGGTTTCCTGTCTCTGGGATGCAATATCTGATGCACACAGTCTAAAAGAGAAGTTTATTTTGGCTCATAATTTCAGGGTATTCAGACCATGGTTGGCTGGCTCTGAGGCAGAAACATCATGACAGAAGAGCATGGCAGACTTCCTTCGTTCATGGCAACCAGGAAGAAGTGTAGGGTAACAGTGCCAGAGAGGAGGGGAGAGGGACTAGATGCAGACCTCAAGGTCACATCTCTATGACACACCCAGTCACACTCATAGGTGTAATTAATCCCACCAACAGGTACCTCAGCCAATCAAGTTGACTGTCAAGCTTAACTGTCACATTCCACAACTTGTCAACTTGATACCCAAATGTCTCCTTAAATTATACTTAATTTCCAAATAAATGCAAGATCATAATTCTGCCTAACAATGCAACTATCACATGTACAACTGAAACACAGTACTTCCTTCTCCAAAATCTCAACAGACCTACCTTTATAAAAAGTCTAAATCCAAGTCCTCTCTAAGACTCCAGGAAGAACCTCTATACAAATAAAAAATTAGTTACATATTCTTAAGGTACAGTGCCACAGAGTAAACATTCCCATCCTAAGATGGCAAAATAGAGGTATAGACAAGAATAGGATCACAGCACCACTGAAACCCAGCAGGACAAACATTAAATTCTATAGTTTCAGCAAACCATGCAAGGACCAGGAAAAGAGAAAGCCAATTTGCTCTTCCTGTGAGCTGACCTGTGCTTGGTGCTTGGGCTGAGAATCAAGAGCACCCATGCCCCCATAAGCAACTAGCTGATTCAGAGGACAGGCTGAGTTGATAGCAACTGAGGTACAAGAACAACTGAATGCTTGTATCGTTTGATTGATTTTGCAGGCCTAAAGCTGGTAGTCTGAGCATCTGTTAGGATAACAATATGCAATATAGCAAATATAGGGGATTTCCTTCTGTCTTGTTTTTGAAATCCAATATTGTTCTCACTGTTTTGTTTTGTTCTGATTTATTGTTTTATTGAATTTTCTGTTTTGATTGGTTTTATTCTGTTTTATTTGATTTTACTATGTCTGATGGTATGAACAACTATTTCGAAGATTACAAGAGGCTTTATGGTAGCCATTGTTGATTTCCTATTATCCTGTTTTGAAGTTCTATACCACTTACACTGTTTTGTTTTGGTTGGCTTATTCTGTTTTATTTTGTTAGGTTTTAGTCTCTTTAAAATAAAAAAAACTATAGTTTCATGTTTAGCATCCAGGGTACATGACTATGAAATGTATATCCCAGAGGGTACTTGGGCGAGCCCACCCCGATGGCCTTGTTGTAGCCCACATAGTGTCTTTTGCTGCCTCACTCACCTCCTGCAGCTTTCCCAGCAGATGTTTTATGTTTCTGGCATCTGAATTCCTGAGGTGTCTCCTGTACCATTCGTTTATTCCCACAGCTTCATGCACTACCCTCTCCAGAGTTTCTTGCCTGACCTGCCAGTCTTCCCATACTATCTGGTGGAAACCTCCCTGGCTGCACAACTCTTGCCTTCTGCATCCCAGTTAGACTAGCATAATGTGAATTATGCCAAGCTCTGGTGTCAGTGGGAGCAGGAGCTGGGCCCTCTTGGACCATGGCTGCCATGGACCCTGACTGCCTGGATGGCTATGTGCAATGAATTCTCCTGAACCTGGCCTTTCTATCAGCATTTCTATCAGCTTTTCTATCATCTTTCTGGTCTTCTGTGCTCCAACCAGAATCACCTGCATGTGGCCTTCTAGCTTTTCTTTAACCTGATTCTCCAAACTTTTCTAATTATTTCTGCAGTCTAATTCCAAAGGCTTCTGAATCACCTACTTAGGTATAGTCACAACAATGACTCCACTTTTCTGTTACCAATTTTCTATGTTGGCTAACTTTCCTGTTGTTGACACATGATACCCAACACCTGCAATGTAAAAAGGAGAAGTTTAATTTGTTGGCTCATGGTTTCAAGGGATATTTTGTTGAGCTAATCAGTGTTTGGCTAGCTCCAAAGAAACATCATGGTGGAAGGGCAGAACTGATCAAAATTGTCTAGGTCATGATGCAAGAAGCACAGCAGGGGAACAGCAGTAGAGAAGGGATACCTTTACCCCAGATACCCCGAAATGATGCCTTTATGAATCTACAGGGACACACTCAGAAAGGTCTTCCACCAGTCTCTCAGGAAGTTCTGAAGCCAATCAGGTTGGCAATCCAGTTCAACTGTCACACCCCCTTCCATTTCTTCCCCACAATAAACAACATGATGCTTTTAGAAGAACTTAATCATACAAAATTATTTTCCTTCTCTTTAAAAAAGATAAAACAATCAACAAAACAACCAATAAAAGCCTCTATTCACTTTCTACTATCTAGAATTTAAATTCTGAATTCCTTTCCTGGTCTTCAGAGCCCCTTCCATATGGAGTCTTTAGTTTCTCATTCTTGCACTTACTCATTTGTCTTCATCTAGTGATTTCCTCATTGTTGCTCAAGCACAGCAAACATAATTTTTCCTCAGGACCTCAGTACTTCCTGTTCCCAGAAATTGTGATGATCTTCCCTCAGATATCCCTATGTTTTACACATTCTTTCTTTCTCTTCCTTCACTGTGGTCCTTGCTCAAATATGATCTCTTAAGAGGCGCTTCCTGACCTGCTGTCTAAAATTTACTTCTGTTACCCTCTCACTTCTCTACATGCTTTATTTTCCTTAGTAGTGCTTATTGCCATGAATTAAACCTATTTTTATGCATTAACTGTCTGTCTTTCCTCTGAAGAATGTAAAGTCCTAGTCATGAAGGCAAGGACTTTGTTTTGTTCGTTATTGTGTCTTGGCACCAAGAATAGTGTCTGTCACATGGTAGCGCTATACATGAATTTTGAGATAACACTTAAACAGAGTAAATCACACCCACTTTAGTAAACAGAAGCCTGTGTGATCACTGTTACAATCGGGAGACAGAACAGTTCTGCACCTACTCCTTTACAGTCCACTTCTTTTAACCACCCACCTCCCAGTCCAGGCAACTAACCAGATTTCTATCGCTATGGATTGGATTTGTCTTTCCAAGAATTTCATATGAATCAAATCCTACAATATGTACTCTTTTGTGCTTGACTTCTTTTGCTTAGCATAATTCTTTTGAAGTTTGTGTACATTGTTGTATATGTCATATTTTATTCCATCTTATTGCTGAGTTGCCTTACTTTGTGTGGAGTACAAGTTCACTGGCTGAAAGTTGTTTGTATTGTTTCTAGTCTTTAGCTATCATCATAAAACTGTTATGAACAGTCATGTAAAAGATTTTCTGGGGACACATGTTTTAATTTCTCTTCAGTAAATTTGCAGGAGTGGCTTAATATGTACATATATATTGTGAATAAAATTTACCAATGGAAAATTGCTAAGAATATATAACCAAGAAGTGATGTGGCTGGGGTTCCTCTCTAGGTTTAACCATAAATACCTGAGTCTGGGATCTTTCACTGAGGGTAACTTCATGTGTCTAACTCACGACATCCAAGGAGTTTGGCACCTGCCTCAGAGTGGCCAGCCCTCTTCTCTCAGAGGTGAGTCAGTAGCCCAGCATCTCAGCAGAGGTCACATATCCACTTCCCTGTGGACCCCTTCTCCCTCTTATCCTCTCCCACTCCTCTTCCCCAGATTCCTCCTCTGAGCACAGAGCAGGAGCAGCTGCACAGAGGTACACACTTCTTGCACAACTCCCAAGGAATACATAAGTTCCCATGTGGCTGAAGACTTCTCAGCCTGCACATAGCAGAGCCTACACTGCTCAGGCCCTGGATACAGACCATCAGCTGGCTGGGGTAAATCTGCTTTTGTAGTTTTTCTGGATTGATGAAAAAGGGGCACCTGACTTGACTTCTCCTATTTGGTAAGGGTAGACTCTATCAGCAAACTGAAGCCTAATTGGAAGAATGGTGAACAAAATACGCTAATGTAGTTCTTATGAAAACTGTGATGGAAATAAAAAATAATTCTAATCTCTGTTCATCAAAAAAATGGCTTTTGTTTTCATTGTTTGATCAGTTTTTCATGCCTGTATCTTATGATCTGAGCAACTACTTTGAAGATAACAATATGCAAAATATTAACCATTGTTAATCTCCTATTATGTTGTTTTGAAATTCTGTATCGTTTTTGTTGTTTTTGTTTGTTTAAAAAAACAAAAACAAAAACTTAGTTGCCCAAGCATGGCTTTCTCCATTTTACCAGTGTAGGGATAACATGGTGGCAGTAAATATTTTGTATTGCTAGAGTAGACCACACAGACAGCAAGGAAGAGAGAGTTTCAGGCATGTTTAGCATTATACTTTCTCAGGAATAGGACAAAGAAAGGTAAAAGAGACTGCAAGAATTGCAGTTCCCTGGCCTTAGGGACTTCATAAATATTAAGATATTGGCTAAGTAAAGAGGAAAAACTTTCTTCTTGGTGACATTAGCAGCTCCTCAGCTTTGAGGAGGCCTTTTATTTGGGTTGTTCTCAAGTTTTACAGTAGGAACAGATTGGCTAATGTATGAACCACAGGTACTTAGCCCTTAATGCATGAGAAATAACTTGGAGGCATTGTAAAAACAGATTCCCTGGACCTACTGTCAGTGATGTAGTGGCCTAGCAACCTGCAGTTTAGCAATCTAGATAGTTCTGATGTTTAGTGTCAGGGAATGCTTAGGAAAATCACGAACTGAGCTAGGAATCCCTCTTTTGAGCATGAGGGTAGCTGACTAGACACTAGTTGAAATGCCTGGATTCCTGGACAGCAGCTGGCTGTCCAGAGCCAGGCTCAGTCTTCACAGTATACCATGAAAGATGAATCTTGTGGGTTAATGTATTTTTTATAATGCAGTATTCTTGCCTCTTGGTGTTTTGCCTCTTATTTTTTGATATTGAATGTTCATAGTTTTTATAAAGAAGAACTCCCTGGTGGCTTATGTTATTGCCTTTATTGTTTTGGTATTCTTGTTTTATTCTTTTTTGCCGTACTGTGTTCCCAAATAAATAGACTGATGTTTTCCTCTGTCTTCTACTCCATAGGGTTGTTGGAAGAATTAAATGATTTAATGCATGTACAGATTTGAGAAGAGGGTCTGGCACACAGAAATCACTTAAGTGCTAATTTTCATTGTTGTTATTGGTGTCATCATCATCATCGTCATTTCATGAGAATAAATGAGCACATTTGTATAAACATGCACATATGTTTAAACTCTGTTCAAATGCCTCTAGTGGCTCCCAATGTTCTATTTAGTAGAATTCAGCTAATAGCTTGGCAGCCATGGGTGCCCTGAGATTCCTTGTCAGCCTCAGCTTTCTCTTTTACCCATGCAGTGTTTGAATTGAGCTGAGTTGTTCCCTCTTCCCTCCTGGGCTTTTCCATGGCTCTCCTTAGAATAGACCTCATGCTCAGAGGGCTCTTCTCTGAGATATCATAAACCATGACCATTTTCCAGTGCTCAGGACAAAAGCCAAAAGTCACCCCTCCCCTAAAGTTTCTCCAGTCGTCTTAGACAGTATTTGTATTTTCTTCCTGGAGAATCAGGGCATTCTCTGTATCATTTGCCTGCACTTCCCTTATAGTATCTACCATAATCTCCCTTGTGACAGAGTTAAGTGTGCTGAGTCTTTCTCCCTCCCCAGAGCATGCGAGCAGAAGCTTTATGATGTGGCTATGCATTACATACTTCTTGGAATCCTCACCTTGTCCTAATTGCTCCTTCCCTAGCACAGTGGCCTACAGATGGTGGCATCTCCATGTATATTCATTGATGAATAAACAGATACATAATACCACCAAGCCTCAAACAAAACAGCAGTTTATGTACTTAGTGTTCTCCTTTCTTACCTTTCTTCACCTTTTGTAGATGTTCATATAGTAAGTGTAACTTATGCCACAAATTTTCCCTTTTAGTTCAGCTTCCTCCGCCCCATTAACATGTTCCCACCAATTTATACTGCCAGTGGTACCCGCATGACTGTCCCATAGGGCAGTTGGTATCACTGGTGGTCTGAACATGCATGACTGTTTAATCAGGAAGTTTGTGCCACCTGATGGGAGTGTCCCATGCCACCTGATGGAAGAGTTATGCCTGCACCACTATTAGCAAGACATGAGTTACAGCCCTGTTGTGAATGCATTAAAGCATCTTGCTTCTCATTGAATTGTTGGTATGCTAACATTTGCAACTGTTTTTTGTAAGTATACTAAAGACTGGTAGAACTTCTCTCCTATATTAACCAGTACTGAATACTAATGCTTGGTCTGCACAGGGGAGTGAGCCCTTGGCTAGCGAATTCTAACTTGTGGCAACCAGGGTCCTAGGGTGGAGTTACTATGGTGGGTTTTCAAATCCACCTGTGTACTGGCTATGAAAGTATGCTCTCTTGATGTTTGTATCACTTTATATTGAAGTATGCATAGATTTTGTGAGTAAAATGAAATTATTTTAAAGGAATTACTGAATATATACTTTTGTAAAGTTCTTTGGTACTGGACTGTGGTACTGTTTATGACCCCTAGACAATGTCAAGGGTCAGAAAGAACAATTGATCACAATAACTGTGTCACCTTGGATACAGTAGTACAAGAAGTAATACTGGTGGCACCAAGCACAGTATAGAAAATGATGAACTGTGATAACTGTTAATTTGACACTTTTTAACCATAAGATCTATAGTTATATAACTATAAAATCTAAAACAATTCAGAAAATTATATACAGTAAATATCCATTCAATAGTGATTTCGACCCTCAGGGAGAAAATTTAAAAGGACTAAGAGGAAAAAAAAATGGAGAAATAGAAGAAGAGAAAGAGATTAGATGCAAAGCTGGAGGACAGAGATGATTACTCAAACTTCAGAAAACTGGTGAATAAAACAGAAGGGAACAAAAGGACAAAACAACCAAACAAAACACAAAATATAAAAACAATGTTCACACATAAACAAAACCAAGAGAAAAAAAGCCAACCAAAAACAAAGAAAAAAGGTTTCTTTTTTATTTCAAACCTGTGGTTATCCTCTTGGCTCTTAAAATTTTGTGGTAGTGTTCAATTTCGAGCATGCCTCTGCTGTCACTGGTAGATGAAGGAGGCAAACTGAACCCAGATCCATGCTGATAATCCCAGCGAGCCTGTGGTAGAATTAGGATGGCATGTGGGATAATCCCAGCAAACCTGAAGTAGGAACAGGGCAGGGTGCCAATTCTGGTGCTTTCAACTCCACAACAGTTCAGGCTGATCCTGGCCTCTCGCTGAAAGATTGAGACCTGAGTTATTCAACCTTCAGCACTCTGGCTGTCTCTTGCCAGCCTGACCTCGGCTCCCAGAATTTCTACTGCAATTGTCCCTCACCCAGTCACTGAGGGATTTCAACACAGGGAGCTGTGAGACGGGATGAACTCATTGTTACTCTAAGTCCCAGGTTTAGTTGACCCTCCCTAAAATGGCACCTGGCCAGATACCCTCTCCAGGGTCACTGGCAGACACTTGGACTAGTCATTCACCAGTTGTTGAAGCATACAGCATCCATTGCTCCATTCCACTGGTACATTTCTCTGTAGTGGCTTCTGGAGTCACCTGCCCTTGCTATCTGTAAATTCGATCCTCCTCTCTCAAACATGCTTATCAGTTTGAGGATGGCACACTGTGAGCAGTGAGCTGTGAGCCTTGCACCAAGGAGAAAGTATAAATTGCTCCTTCCTTTTCTCTGGATTGAGTCTGTCTCTCCACTTTCTCTTTGGGCTCCAATTTTCCCTTCGGACATATTAGCTCCCAAAGTTTCCTTCTTCCTCCTTTAATTTTCCTGGGTTCTAAGGATCCACCTCCCTCCTCCTTGTCTTCCCCAAGTTGTTATTTTCCAGTGTCTGGATTCTGAATCTTAAAGTTGATTTGTTACTGTTTCCTGCTCCACCATCTTCCCATAAGTCCTCCCATATAGTTTATGAAGAGAGTAATTTGAATATTAAAAAAAACCTTGGAAAAATCTAGAAGCTAGTTTCAGTCCAACAAAAATGAGTCATCTACTTTACAGCACAGTGCTCACAGCTAACAGTGCTGTGTTGTGTACTAACAATTTCCTTACAGGATAGATCTTATTGTAAATGGTCTTCCCAGGAAGTAAAAAATTAATTAAAGGAAGAAGAGCTAATATGTCTGTGGCCTTGATGACAGTGATGTTTTATGAGTATATATCCCCAAGTTGATTCAGTTGTATATGCTAACTATGTACAGGTTTTTTCTCAAGCCAGTAATACCTCAATAGAGTGTGCAACCTACTCAATAGGTTGTATCAGAGTAGTTAATTTTTCTTAATTTGTCAGCCTTATTGAACTGGAAAACTGAAGTAGTGTTTTATGTGTACATCTGCAATTCATAAGGCACTTGACATGGTCTCTCCTGAAAGTGTTGTGACTCAAACTGAAAAATGGAAACTGAGTTATACTAGAATTAAGCTCACTCGCTAATGCTTATAGTTAAAGGGCACGTATCACTTCTTACTAAGTAGAATGCAAATTGTATCTGCGCAGAGTTTTTGACTTGCTTCCTATTGTTTCTGCAATGCTTGCATGCTTCATATGTTCTAGGTGGTTGACAAATGTTTTTATGAAATTTGAGAATTTTAGTTTTATTTTCTATTATTCGTAATCATAGATAATTCATTTTATGGTCATGGGTCACCTTTCCTCAGCTTGGCTTTCTTCTGTTCAACAGTTTTGTCAATGATTGGGCATGTAGCTTATCAGTTTGAGGATGCCATAAAGCTTTGAAGGGTAAAATACAGGATCTTGACAGTTACGAATGATGGCCCTTGTCTACGAAGATAAATTTAAATAGAAATACATATGGGCCACTGCACTTAGTTTCTAAGAACTAGAAGATCCAGGGCAGTGCTGCATGTGAACAAAACTGAGGGTTTTTTCAACTGACAGCAGAGTCATTGAGTCCAAAGGATGGTGCACCTGCTGAAGAATGAATGTGAACCTGGACTACTCTGAGACAGACAAGGATACATTGGAGGAGGGGCTTGCTAGGAGAATGACAGGGATGCTGAAAAGTCTCAGGACTGTGTACTGGAAGGAACCCATGGACCCATGGTTTTAACTACTGAAATTATATGAAAATATCCTATATTAGTTTCCGATAGAAACTTGGTATAAATTCCCCAAGCAGGTAACAATAAAACCAGTTAATGGGAAATGAGGTAGATTTAAGCCCAACAAAAGAAAATCATTTTAAAAAGCTAAACTGAAATTCAGTATTACAGGGAGGCGCAAGCTACCCCATCTCTGGAGGGATGCAAGGATGTCTGGATGTCACTGGGTGTATCTGACATCAGCATGACTAATATAGCACTGGGAGTGAAACGTTTTATTCATTTATGCAAATACCACTAAAGGCATGACCACTGATTTAATAACTATTAAAGATATGTAACAATCTTATTTTTATTTCTGTATTTTCAGTAGCCAAAGGGTGTGATACCTATGTCAAGTCCAAAAACATGCAGTTTATAGCCAGATGTTAAATTTTATCACATTTCTCAAAAAGTTCAAAAAGTATCAAGAAAATAAACCCAGAAAAAATATGAAAAGCTTAACTTTATCTCCTCTGAATTCTGTCTCTTGTCACTCTCTGCCTTTTCTACTCTCTCTCTACTCTTGTCCTTTTCTCTTGGGTAGTCTTTTCCTGATTCTCTTGTAGGTCTCCAGAATTTTTGATACAATTGGTTTAAACGGTGAGAAAGTCAAACTGAGTTAATGAAAACATATGAAAATGGACATTTTATACAAAACACAGCTTTTCCAGTCATAAAAATACATACGCATATGTGGTGGTGGAAAGAGAGAATGGGGTCTTCGAATCCTACCCAGGCTTTCATAAAGTGAGGAACAATTTTAATGAGCATAGTTATTGGTTGAGTACCAGGTTTGCTGGGAAAAAAAGTTCTTAAATTACACTATTTAAAAACAGAGCAAAACAACTGAGTCCTTTTGCATAAATAAGTATAGTATAATAGTTAGATTCGTAACCTGAATCCAAATCCCTGAAGTAATTGGAGTGGCAGTGTTGGTTGATTGGGTGACAGTATACTTCCAGTTCACAATGTCTAGGTTTCACATAGAACCCTGGAGCTCCCAGTCCAGTATTACTACTCTCCAGATGTGAAAATCAAGGCCCACAAAGATAACACAGTTGTGTGCCTTCTTTATAATGAATAATATTTTATGTCAGCAGTTTTCTCTATTTTGATCATGGGACATATACTTTCTATGAGGGATCTCTAGCTGTATAGGTAGGAGAGAGGGCTTCAAGTGAACTGCAGTATATAGATTTGTTATCTATGAATAACTTGCAAAAGCCCTTTATCTTTCCTCATACAGTCTAATCATCCTTTTTAGAGAAACCAGCCTAGCTACCAATTCATAAAAGTAAATGACAAAAAGGCTTAAGGATTCAGTAATAACAA
This sequence comes from Cuniculus paca, assembly GCA_004365215.1. NCBI lineage: Eukaryota > Metazoa > Chordata > Mammalia > Rodentia > Cuniculidae > Cuniculus > Cuniculus paca. Next base: position 845 of record RJWT010020689.1, on the reverse strand, counting down.
ACAAGCCCTTTCTGAGTTTGAATTGCCTCAGTTCATCAAAACATCTAAGATTGTACTGGACTCTGGGTCATAGCCCGAATCGCAGCCCTAGAAGAGTTTACTTCTCCATTGGAGTGTTTCACTATTCTAAGGCTTGGATCACTGCTGCTCTAAGAGTCAGCAGGGTATTGTGGCTTAGGTGGGCAGAAGAATTGAGCTGTCAGCAGCCCCCACAATGGTCTTTGTGGCCCACATCTAATGTTGACTTTGCCTCTGGGGTCTTCTTGTGTCTCTTTACGCTGAGATTTCAGGAAGCTGATGAGATGGATGAATGAGCCTCCTCCTAGTTTCAGGCTGGTAAGGCTTGATTCTGTAATTATGTTCAACGTCAAATGATTACACCATTCTGTGTATGGAATATTGCTCCCAGCAGAAATCCAGTGAAACAGTTTGCTTTCTGACCCACCCATGGAAGCTCCTGGCAGGCTGCCTATGCAACATCCAATCTCCTCTTTTCACGGAGAGCAATTGAAGAAGCCTCTTCCATGGGTTGGGGGAGGTCTAGTCTCCTGAAATATTATGTGAGACAAGCTTTGAGATTCAAACTTATAGGAAGTTCTGCAAGGAAGGAAGGCATGGTCCTAAACATTTCAGCTCAACTCACTTCAAAATCATGAGGCCTTTTAGTCAGCATCAGGGACACTGCCCAAGACTGTGTAAAGGAAGACTACACGTGTGCTGTTGGGAGAGCTTCACCTCCTGAGCTGATTGCTCTGTTCTGTCATAGCACAGAATGCCATGTGCCAGATGCTAGTTAACATGTTCAAATTGCACAATGTCATTTATTCTTTATAGTAACTCTAGAA
>RJWT010020688.1:0-17879 GCA_004365215.1 Cuniculus paca | reverse complement strand
ATTATTATGGCCCATGATCTCTTCCCTTTTCTGTTAACATTGTATCACAGTGATTATTGTGGTTAATTTTTAATGCAAATTTTATTTTTATCAAATAAATATATATATTCATTATAAAAATCAATACCATAATTTTATAATGAAATATAAGGCATAATTTTATAATGAAATATAAGGCAGTCTTCTGCCCTGCTGTCCCTCACCACATTGTCATTTCCCAAAGGTCTCTTCTTTTAACTCTTCATAAATTTTTTTAGCTGATTTTTTTTCTTTCTACTTTCTGGAAATCCTGTTAGTTCAACAATGGGTCTAAGGGTTGGAAATTTATCTAATTGGCACAGTGCCTGCTGGGCAAGCCTGAGGTCCTGAGTTCGATTCCCAGTACCAAAAAAAAAAAAAAGGTTCTACTACATTGGGCTTCTAACTTTTTTTAAAAAATTTTATTTTGTGAGCTTATCTCTAGCTGTAACTTGCAATCTTGTTGCATTTTTATTTCTGGAGCATTTTAAATATGCTTTTATTTGAATGTTTCTTTTAGTATTATTTCCTTTACTTAATTAACTGTCTGTCTGTATACCTATTTGTTTTGCATAGTAGGGATTAAACTCAGGGCCTTTCCACTTAGCTGCAACTCCAGCCCTTTTAAAATTTCTTATTTTCATACAAATTCTTGTTGAACTTCTAAGTTGCCTACACTGGGCACCAACTTGTACTTTTCCTGCTTAGCCTGCAGGAGTGCTGGGATTGTAGATGTGTACCGCTGTGCCGGGCTCCTTTTTAAATTTTATACATGCCATATTGTTTAGTTCTTTGAGAGTCTTGTGTGCTTTTGCTTGTTGTATTCTTTATTTGCTCCAAATTCCTTTCTTTCAGTTTGTTTGGTCTTTATTTAGAAAAGTGGCTCTCAACCCTGATTTTACATTTGTGCTCAAACTAGATAGATTCAAAAAGTATTGACAAAAGTTCATCAGACTGATTAAGCTACGGTATTTTAATTTTATTATTTATTCATCTTTATTCAGCTAATCAACAACTCAGTAGTAAGAAATTGATTGGGAGCTCTTTAAATGTAGGACAGGCATATATATAGGGCCCAGTGGGCCATCAGGTAGGACTACTCATGTAGTAGTTACTATCGTTTCACTTTAGATCCATCAATTTTCCCATGAAAGAATCTTTCTCTTTTCTATTTAGGGTGATGTTGGAATAGTGCAGGCTTTCTGGCAATAAATTTAAAAGTTGATTTTCAGGGAGTTGAAGGAGTTACATTATTTTAGTCTAGTGATTAGAATAATCTACTTACATGTTACTGTTACTTTTCCAGGAAGGAGGATAGTTAAGAATTATGGTCTGATCTCTTTGAAATAGGAACGTTTCTATGAAAATCTGGAAATGGAATTTTTAGTTATTGGAGAAAAAAAGTAAAAACTATGTATTAATAACTAATGTTGGAATAGGGGTTGAATGTTTATCTTTATGTACTCAGCAAAAAGAGATCTGAAATTTTTTTTAGTATCAGGTTTTGCAAAAATTAGAGGGAAAGAAGCAAGAAGGTAATCAGTGTCCTGATGATGGATATAAATAAATAGGTTTAGAAATTATCATTCTTAAGTATAGCAGATATAAATGGTTTTGAAGTTTAAAATCAGAGCAGGAGTTAGAAATTTGCTGTTGATAGTTATAATCTATCAAATGTTAAAAAGACATATCAGCAGTGTGCCAGGTTTATGTCTATTGAGAAATAGCAACTCTGATGGTTCTTACAATAATAGGGTAAATGGCATTTTGAATTTGGAGGAGGATGAGAAAGGGAAAAGGATTTAAGGTTCATTGAAAGAGTTATTCACATTAAGTGATTTGTTTTTGCAGGTGAGAATATCGAAGTTATAATGAGGCACTGGAGAAAAAGTATTTCAAAATGGACAGAATGTACTCTGTCCATTAATTATTGGCATCTTCAGAAGAGATAGGCTATTCCATTTTTAAAGTGAAGAACAATTTCTGGGAGAGGATACTTAATAAATGTTCAATAATATGTCATTCTAGTCAAGTTTTGAAGGGAACTGAAATGTATCTACATTTGATAAAATCATGAATGAGGGAAAATATGAAATGATAGAGCTAGCAGAGAATCACAGGGAAAGAGGAGTCATTTTTTTAAATGGTATGACACGTCTTTGTGGGTTTTACACTAAAAGCTTTTCCATAGAAGAAATTTCTATTTACATAGGTAAATTCATAGGTATGCTTTTGGAAAAGTAAACTTTGAAGACTAGAACTTAAACTAATTATTGGCGTCATGTTTAAATTCTTTACTGTTTTCAATTCTTTTCACAAATCTTTGATAATTTAGGCAGCATGATTGAGTATTGGTCTTTTATTTTTTCTTGGGCAGAATATATAACCATATTTTGATGGAAAGATATAAACGTTTTGAAGCTGGAAGTAAAATATATGTGAATATAAAAGGGTTTATCTTTCCTGTTGTCAAAAATGCTGATTTGGCCCTTTTGCACTATACTCCCATCTTTGTATGGTTGTTAAATTCTGTTGCTTTTTCCCATCTGAAGGAAATGCATCTTTGACACTTCTCATGACCTGAGTCATGATGCTGAAATAGAGCCAAAAAATATTCTTAACAGTCATGGGTAATAAGAAGGAAGGCTTCCGTTGGGGTGGGGAGAGGAGGGACAACTGGAAGAGCTGGAGGCTGTGGGGAGGCAAAAGTCTTTGCTATTTTGGTTTATATCTTTTTGCTTATTAGGAAAGTTGCTTGTATTTTACTGGTATATTTGTTCTTCAGCAGAAAATACCTTGGTTTTTAATATTTAATCGTTCCTAAAGTGTGCAGTGTTCAATGTAATTGAAAAAGACAAGTTCTGAAAATGTTAAATCGTTTTCGAGTTCTCTGTGTCCTAAGAAAATACTTTATATATTGCAATTAATTAAATGCTTCATCTTATTGCAGAATGTTTAAAAATTTCTGAACCGACTCTCCATATTTTTTACGTGTTCTCTTTAAGTAACAAAGTTTTATTTGTTGAATCAGGCAGATAGAATTCTATATTTTTTTCTTTCGACAGTGGAATGGTTCTGTTAGGTCTGCTGATATGATACAAAATTTATTATGAGATAAGCATCAGAAAGTTGTGTATGGAATACTGTTAAAAATAATTTTCATGAGAAGTTATACTTGGGCAGCTCATTTTATCCCATATTTGGTTTAAGGGATATTAGACTACACTCTGTTAATTCTGAATTTTTTTCAGTAGGGTTAAAGTCTTTTAGTTCCACTATTGTATTTGAGCTTCTTTCAGAGGAGTTGTAAATGGGTGCTTTAATTTGATAGTTTATATCTTAAGGTAAAAAGCCCACTGTCTTACTATTTTCTATGTATACACCTTGCTTTGTCCTTTCTAGTGTTAAATAGACTATCTATTCTATCTATCTATCTATCTATCTATCTATCTATCTATCTGCCATCTATTCATATATATTTATTTATGTAAGGATTATCTGTTTATAGTTTTTATTTTTCATTGTTGAAAGTGTGTAAAACTATAATCCTAATGTTTATAATTGCTAAAACTTCTTAAATATCAAGAATACCAGCTCCTAATAAATTTTATCTATACTAGAACCATGGAGTACTCTAAGAATAATAAAGTAATGAACTTCCCACTTTTCGGGACATTTTATTCATTCAGTATATAAATTGACTGTAATTCAGGTTGAATCATATAACACTTTTTAGGCAGATTTTTGTATTTCAGTAGAAGGTCTGTTAGCTACTTCTTTTGCTTTTCCTCCTTTGCATTTTAAATCTTAGGAACATTATCTTTAACTCTTGATTTCATTTCATTTACTTTTCTCAGCTTTTTTTCCACATAATGATTTGACATTCCTTGTTTTCTAGTTATGTTAGTGCCTTTTTGGAATTTTATATACTAATCTTACTCTACTTATGATTTTAACAATAGTAATTATTTCTTTATAACTTTTAATTTTTATGTGTGAATTTTCTAAATTGAGTTTATTTTAGCTTTAAGGAAAGGAAAATATTTAAAATTACATAGCATCCACATTAAGAATAGTAATGAACAGGTAAGAATGTCTTGAGACTAAAAAGGAAAACCTTATAGCAAATGATTCATTGAAGTGTTTATATTTAAAGTAAATATAGCTATAAATAATTACTTAATAATTAGTACAGTACTATTTCCTTCAAAGTACAGTTTTAATTCTAATGGCTTTTAATAACCACTAGTACAAAACATTATGTAGGCTACTTTGTTGTCGTGAGAATTAATTATAATATTATTAGTAACCTCAATCATTATGCTGTAAAAAAATTAGTTTCTTGTTTTTAAGTCCGTTTTGTGAGAGTTTCTTTAACTTTTCTACCTTCTTACTCTTGTCCATAGTACCAGTAGTGGTGTGTATGGTAATTTGAACTGCTTACTTGGAAAAAGCAACAAGTGTTTTTCCTTGAAATGCATAAAAATTTGCAGTGTTTTTACATTATCATTTATGGCTTCCAAAAAAAATTGTAAGAAAAATAATGTCAGAATTATCCTTGAACATTTTGTCTTTAATTATATTTCCTAAACTGTTAGTTGTGTTAATCGACTTTTAAAATGTTTCTCTGTGTGTATATATATATATATATATATGTGTGTGTGTGTATACATATAAAATTCATTTTCTTTTAATTGTGTGTCTTATTCTCCTTGGCTTTTGTGAACAAGCATTGCTTCCGCCCATCTTGGTATGTGGGTCAGAAGGCACTGTTTCTCACCAGGGCGCTGCTGTTTCCTTTTCCTACTTCAGTAGATTACAGATTATACTGGAACATGCCTGAGAAAAGGTCAAAAAGGAGGGTGAAAGTCCTGAAACTGCAGCTGGGAAGCTTGTCATTCTCATCTAGGAAAGGGGAAGGGAAAGGGGGAGAGAGGCTCTCATTCTCAACCAGAAGCAACATGTAGAAAATTCCCATTTGCAAAGGATACTTTTGGTATATTCTCAAAGGATTTTGACTTTGATTAAATAATTATTGAGAATTAGGTTGAAAAGGCTTTTAATGTTAAATTAGATGGAAAGCAAGAACTAAGCCATGTTTTTAACTTTTCAGTGTCCACATTTTCAGTGATTGTTTCAGAACAGGCTTCCATTGTACTCTTTTGAAAGAGTCAAGAAGTCAACTTTTCAACCAAAGAATCAGTGTAAACACCTTGGTAAATTTTGTATTTTTATCCAGCTCAGTTCCACAGCAGGATATTAAAAGCAGACTGAATGTTTTGGTCTTCAATGGAGTGCAAAATGCAAAACTCTTTACCCAGATTTTTCTTTAGGAGGGGTATGATGTGGGGAACAGAACATTTTTATGACATTTTAGAGTAGGGAAAGCATTGGAATGAGGACAGAGATAATAGAATTTTTGAGAATAGGGCCATTTCTGTAGGTTCATCTTTTCTAGAGTGACAGGGTTCCAAATAGACATCAGGTTTTGGTGTGACTTTCTACTGCCAAAGTTCGAAACAGAGCAGAGACACTGACTGGGAGTTTTATGTCCTAGAACTATAGTGGACTTTTGAGGAAGTGTTTAGAGAGCGGATGAGGACAGAATTTGATACAATTGAAAGGATTCTAGTGTTAGTGTACTGAGTTATATGAAAGTTTCTGTTGTAAACCTGAAAATTTGTGTGCCTGAGTAAATAAGGTTTGAGTTTGCGATAAGAATGAATAAAGTCAGGTGAGGATAACCTTATAGTGGCCTTCTCCCATGGGGGCACCAGTAACACTGTCTCCTTTCCTTTTACTCTTTTCCAAATGAATCAGTACCTGTTTATCTATAAGTCCCAAATGACAACCAAAGGACAGTGCTGCTTTAGCCTCCAAATGTTTCATTTGGTCGACATTATTGCATTGGAGTTCTTAGTTTTTCACACATTCCTTTCTTTAAGAAACTTCCTTTGACCCTCATTGCTGACAGTCTGTAACTTGTGCTTCTCAAAGTCTGTAAAAATTTTTCTTGTACTTTCTGATCTGTAACGGTTATCTTTTGAATGCTTAATATGTTTTGAAGAGATAATATTCCCTTTGGTTCCCAATATAAACTAGTGAAATATTTTAGAGGTTGAAAGGAAGCATGTAATTTTACCCTTATTTTTGTCTTACGTACATACATATACATAGTACACAGATACTAAGTTTACGATTTAGCATAATCTGAAATGTTCACCAATTTCTGGGTCTTGCTTACTTTAGAAATTTCTTGCAGCTGGCAGTTTGCCACATTCACATGTTCTCACATCACTGCATTCAGAAGCTCAGAATACCAACCTGGCAGCTTCTGCACAGAGGGTAAAGATAAAAAAGAAAGGAGTCTAGCTTTCCGGCCACATTACCTGGGAGTTGCTGCTGATGTCTTTTCCACAAATGTCCAACTTTGTCAAAGCCCAGTAAATCTTGGAAAGTTTATTTTCCTTGTAGCATCTGTGTTTTATAATGGGTCTTTTAATTTGTTTTTACTTTGTCTGCAGGGATTTCTTTTGTCCGGAGTTTTCAGACTCTGTCTTTTTTTCTTTTCTTTTTTTCCTGTGGAAGTGAGTCTGTTAATGATGACTGGTTTGGGAATATGCCACTCTGCAAAGCTGACCTGACAAGCTGCTCCTCTGGTGCAGCAACAAAGCCCATTGTTATTTTCTCCGTTCACTTTTATCCTCAACTCATTTTTCCTCTGTGTTTTTGTAGTATAAATTGTCTGGGAAAACATAATTTTGGACAATGCATAAATTAGGTGGCATTTTGAAGTTGACAAAACTTCTGGTAAACAAATCATACCATGTCAGTCTCACATATGCAGACAGGGCTACATACAGAAATGGAGAGTACCGATTCCACAGAGTACAAGGTACCTGCATTCATTCCTTATGCCAGAGGTGGCAGCGGATGAAAGAAGAGTATCTGGGGTTGTTTCCTTGATTCCTTTTGCGTTGATGCAAACTCATTCACAGTAAACATAGAAAGTCAGTGGCTGAACCCCAAAGCGAACTGTCCTGGCTTAGTACTTTATATTATAATGTTGAATTGAAAACAGTAACAATAGTAAACACACAGCTGAAAACAGAGCAAAAACAAAAGTGATCATAGATTAAAACATGAAGGGCTGTTTTTGAAATTCTTATTTTTCTATGATTTTCTGCTCTCAAGTAGGATTTCTGTTTTAATTTATTGAGAAACCATCTTATTGGAACTTGAGATTTTTGCCCCTGAAGAAGCCCATCTATAGTGGGACTGGTGACCCTCTAAAGGATCAAAGCTCTAGTGGATTTGGATGAAAACTCCAAGCCTGAGGCTTATGCAAGTTTATCTATATACAGTAAGCCCCCAAAAATGGGATGAAAGTCTTAGAAGAGCTTATTTTCTCATGAGATTTTTGAGACTTCCTCTGTCTGGTTGTGCCAGAAACACTGTGAGAATATCCATTCTCATGGCATTTGTCACTTACAGGTCTTGTCCCAACTGGAATTTGGAAGTATAATGGTCTGTGAAATATTTCATGTATCTTAAGGCTTCAGGAAGCACACTACTAAAAAGGCAATTAAACAACCTCTGCTCTTTTCCATCATACTCTTATGGTAATGAAAAAGAGCAGTATAGATAGAAGGGTTAGTGAAGGTGACACAGTTGTATAATGATTATCTGCATAGATCTCAGATATTTTTCACTTTATTATTATTGCCAAATATATTCCTTAGAGGCAGCACAAACAAAAAGAATAAGGAAAGACTTAATCCAGATCCAAGATGGATACTACAGGTTTTTTCCTGCTGAAGCTCGTTATTCTGTGAGACTGGAAGTAGATTGAAACATCCTGACATGGAAATTTAGGCTTGGTTTAACCTGTTCTTAAAGGTATCAAGTCTTCGGCCTAATCAACATGCGACCACTCAGGCTAGTGAAAGCCATGGACCTGAGACTTGACCATCTTTTGAAGTACTTTGGGTCTCCTCCAAAACTATGTTTTATATCGTTCACAGGGTTACATTTTTATCTTCTGGGTGTCAGAAAAATATATTTCCTTCCTTCATTCATAAAGCATTTATTGAACTGTTGATCATACTGTGTTAGGTATTGAGATATCTTGGGTAGGCTAGTTCCCTCATTTTACTAACTTCTGGTATTATCTGTACATTTCTCTTGTCTTGCCCTCCATGTTCTATTAGAAAAGCAAAATGAGAAAATACAGGTTCATTCCTTTATACTCAAAATTTATATATTTTTATCTTGCTTTGAAAATGTCCTTTGAAACAATGAAAGTGACTCCTTCTTTGTTCCTGAGACATTTTTCAGATATTTTGATACATGTATGAATTATTTAATGTGTATATCAGGTTACACATATCTGTCTCCTCAAACACTTATCATTTCTTTACAGTGAAAATGTTCAAATTATTTCTTCTAGCTTATTGACATACACAGTTCATTACTGTTTTCCATAGTTACCCAGCTTTCCAGTAGCACACCAAGGCTTTTTACTCATTTAATTCTAACTTAGTACCCATTCAGCAAACTCTCCCCATTTTCCCTATTCCTGTACTCTCTTCAGCTTTTACTAACCACCATTCTGCTCTCCACTTCTACTACATCAACTTTTTAGATTCCATGTGTGAATGAGATCATGGGACTACTTATTTTCTGTGCCTGGCTTATTTCACTTAATATAATGATCTCCGGTTACATCCAAGTTGTTGCAACTGACAGGATTTCATTCTTTTTATAGCTAAATTATATTCCATTGTGTTGATATACTATATTTTCTTTATCCATTCATCAGTTAATGGACACTTAGATTGTTCCCATTTATGGCCATTGTAAATTCTGCAGCAATAAACATGGGAGTGGAGATGTTTCTTTGACATACTGATTTCATTTCCTTTGGATGTATACCCAGTAGTGGGATTGCTGGATCATGTAGTAATTCCATTTTTAATTTTTAAAAAAAATTTTTATTAGTGCATGTTTGTAGTACATACTGTTTGTATTCATCTTATAGAGTAGCTGCATGAACTTATCTTGTTCTTTTTATTCCCCTTCCCTCCCACTACCTCTTGTCTCCTTCCCTCTGTGGATTCCCTTTCTCTGTTTTCTTTTTGGTTCATGTTTGCAACATTTTAAATTTTTTGGAAAACCTCTGTACTGTTTTTCATAATGGTTATACTAATTTAGATTCCCATCAGCAGTGGGCAGGTTTCTTTCCTCCACATTCTCACCAGTGTAATTCTTCTGCTTTACTCTTCCTGTTCAAGATGGCTTTAGCTATTTGTGTATGTGGGGGAGTATTTTTTGTATTTCTATACTAATATTAAGATTGCTTTTTCTAGCTGTATGAGGAATGTCATTGGTATTTTGACTGAGATTGCATTGAATCTGTAGATCACTTTAGATTTTATGGGGATTTTGACAATATTTTAGTCTGTGAATGCGGGATGACTTTCCATTTTTGTGGGGTGTTTTGTTGTGTTTGGTACTGGGGATTGAACTCAAGGTCTTTGCACTGAGCTACATTGCAGTACTATTGACTTTTTTTTTTTTGGTACCAGGAATTGAACTCAGGACCTCATGCTTGCCAGAATATTTTTTATTATGTGACAGGGTCTCACCCATTTTCCCAGGCAGGACTCACACTTGGGATTCTCCTGCCTCAACCTCTCAACTGTTGGGATGCACTACTACATTTGGCCTTTCACTACCACACTTGAACTTTGTATGTTCTCTTTAATTTTTCAATGTTGTATAGTTTTAAGGATAGAAATCTTCCACCTCTTTAGTTAAATTTATTCCTAGAGGAATAAATTTATTCCTTTTTTTGTAGACATTATAAATAATATTGCTTCCTTGATTTCTAGTTCAGATAATTTGCTATTGGTGGGTAGAAAGCTACTGATTTTAATTGCTTCTCAGCCTTTTGGCTAAGATCAAGTGTAGAAAGCTACTGATTTTTTTTAGGACACATCCTTTCATTAAAGTTATGTTTATAAACTGTCCAATATTGTGGTATATAAGAGAAAAATTACACCTATAAACCTAAACATGAACATAAACTCTTCACAACTTACAATGAAATGTTTTGGGTTCTAGACAAACAACATCATATATACAGACTAAAAGAGTAGAAGACTATGCACACTGTGTGCTGCTTGAGAATACAAAAGCAGTTGAGAAAGACAGGTCTCAAGTACATTGTATGCCATTCTGAGGTCTTGTATCCTAGTGAGACAGTGAGGCCCTTTTCATCATGGCTAGCTAAACTACAACATTTGGAATTTCTCATTTCCCCTGATTATTTTATTTTATTTTTCTGTTCTATTCTATTCTGCACTGGGGGGGTTGAACCCATGGCCTTGACCATGTTAGACAAGTGCTTTCCCAATAAGCCACACCCCTAGCCATATTTATATTGTTTATAAAGTTCATACATCAATATTTGTACTGGTCCCTTGCTGAAGGACTTCCCATTGCTCTACTCCTCTGTCTCAGTTGAAAAGTCCTCCGAAAACTGAAATAATATTATCTCCCAATTGCTTTGTATCGTAATCCTCACTCCTACTCACTTGATGGCATCCCTTTACTTGCTTTCCCTTCATATTACCCTTCATGCCTTAAATATCCCCCCCCCTTTTCTATCTAGGTCGTGTCCCCATGTGGTCTTTGAAACTGTTTCCAAATAATTGTTCCCACATGTATTTATCTTTAGTTCTAGACAATTAGCACTTAATCATTCTCGTTTCATGCATGTTAGACTGTTGCCTTCGTGATAAGTAGGAATATAGCTCCTCACAGCATGTTATCGAAGGCTGCAGCACTCAACAAATACTTGTTTACTAGCTGTGAAATGTATCTGATGTGCACAATTCTTGAAGTTTATTAGCTTATGATCTGTTTACCATTGGACTCTCATTTCAATTACAGAGTACTATTGACATAGTTATCCAAAAGAGAATATTGTGACTATTTTCATTTACATTGGCCTTGAGAGTGATAATGAACAATTTTGAATGACTTAACTATAAAAAGGTTTTCTTTTATTCCTTCACAAAATATTCTAATGGGATTCCCATTCATCTTTTCTACAAGGCTTTGCATTATATAATTGCAATTTATTAAACAGCCTAAGGCATCTTGTTTAAATTATGAATTTGGTTTATTTTAATACTAGCAATAGGTTTAAATCACTTATGTTAACTTTAGTGTGTATTCTGTATTGGAAATTGGTAATTAAGAGAGGTAAAACATTTTTGTTTGTATGAATTTCTTATGTTCTTATTTTGCCAAAGAGATACTTATCAATGTTTAACTTATTTATCCCATTGAGTATTATAAGAAGATAGATTTGTATCCAAGGAAGGAGTAATATTTGGTTCAGTCATCCTTCTTCTAAAGGCACCATCATCATGTTAGGTGTTTTTTAAAAATGGGATTCTTGCCTTTGATTGTCTTCAACAATACCAGTAGATACTGTTTGGTGGAATCATGCTGTTTTAAAAGTGAATGTCTTTCAGAAGTAAGACACCAATTATGACTTTACTTGGTACCCATATAAACTGTGTTTTTCTTTTGAGGTAAGGTCTTGCTATGTAGTTAAGACTGGCCTTGAACTTACAATATAGGCTAGGCTGGTTTCAAACTGACAGCAGTCTTCCTGCCTCAGCCTTCCAAGTGCTGGGATTACAGGTTTGCGCCACCATTCCTGGCTTCCCATTTAAATTTATTTCTTTAATTGAAGTTAGTTAAAAAATTCTTATGTGTATGTTTACTCTGCATATATAAAAATACTATATTCATTGATAATATAAATGGGGTAGCTAATTTTTATCAAAAGTCAAGAATAGTTATTTGAAATTAACAAGTTGTTGTTTTCTGTGTAAAAATGTTACTGGATTGTAAATACTGGACTCATTTTGTAACATGGGCAATGATTAAATTTCATAAAGTTTCTCTGTGAGTCCATGAATTAGTAAGATTTGTTAGAAAGCTACAGAATTCAAGAAACACAGTATTTGGAGAAAGAATAGACACAAGTCAATGGAATCCAGAAATAGGTTCACACATAAATCGAGAATGATTTTTTTGACAAAGAAGGCAAGGCAGTAGTTGAGAAATGATAACTATTTTAAAAGTGGTGATAGAATAATTGGACATCTAAAAATAAAAAAGGGAAATTGTGTATCTATATTCAAAATAGCAAACACTAAATCTCAGCCAATCATCACATATGCAAAAATGAAATAAAAATAGATGACCATTATTCTAACCTCTTCAAAGGTGTGTTGGAATTTCTAGCAATAAGGCTATAAAAGAAATAGAAATCATTCATACTGAAAAGAAGGAAGCAAAGCTACCTCTTTTTTAAAGGTGACGTAATCTCCTATATCAAAAATCCTATGGAACCATCAGAAATTAGTAGAGCCAAGACCCAAGTACAGTAAAGTTATAGGATGTAACATCAATTTGCAGAATTTATCTCTATTTCCAAACCCCAGTGGTTAACAATCTGAAATTAAGAAAATAATTTCATTTCTACATTGCATTAGAAAGTATAAGATTCTTAGTAAAAAATTAATCAAAGAAGTTGAGTATGGTGGTGCAAGCCCATAGTCTGAGATACCTAGAAGGCTGAGGCAGGAGATTGCTTCAGTCTAGGAGTTCATTGCCAGTTTGGGCAACATAAGACTTTGTAGCTTATGAAAAAGAAGTTCAAAATTTGTGACCTGAAAATACAAAACAACATTGAATCAAATTACAGAATAAGAAAATGGAAAGGAATCCCAAATTCTTGGAGTAGAAAGCAATATTATTTTTTATTAGTAGATGTTTGTAGTACATAATGATTACAATTATTATGGAGAGTTAGTGTTTGTATATAACACATTTAATTCTTTTTTTTCCTCCTTTTTTTTTTTTCATCCCCTATGCTCCTGAACCCTCCCTTCTCCTTCCAAGTCTTGGACTCCTCCCCCTTTGTAAAAGTTCTATTTTTATCATTTTTTCCCCTTCCAATTTTTTTCTACTCCCCCTTGCTTCCCTCCTTGCATGCCTTATTCCTCATTCATTTGAAAAAGATTTCCCTACTTCCTATTTATCTTCTATTTTGCAACCCCATGTGTATGTTATATACATTATATATGTAATTATATATGTACACACATTTTTTTCTCATATAAGAGAAACCATGTGATATTTAAGCTCATGTGTCTGACTTATTTCACCTCATATTATGGTCTCAAGTTGCATCCATTTACCTTGGAATAACTCAAGTTTATCTTTCTTTATAGTAGATTAGTACTCCATTGTGTATAAATACATTTTCTTTGTCCATCTGTTGATGAGCATGTAGGTCATTTTCAAGTTTTAGCTGTTACACATTGTGATGCTATAAACATGGGTTTGCATGTATCCCTCTAAAATGAGAAGACTTAATATAGTTAAGATTACAATAGTGTAATAGTTGACCATGATTAGTTCCAGGATCCACATGGTCCCCAGAACAGTGCCCAATCCCTCATATAAAATAATGCAGTATTTGCATATAATCTGTGCATATCTTCTCATAAACTTTAGCTCATCTCTAGATTACTTAGAAGACCTAATACAATATAAATGCTGGTATGCAAGTAGTTGTTATACTTTATAATTTAGGGAATAATGATAAGAACAAGGGGTGTTCAATATAGGTGCAGCCACTATAAACCTATGAACAAATTAGATGCCTAACAATATTCAAACAATGCTGGAGGGAAGCTCACAGGTTATGCCTACACATCACTTGACGTAGATTCAGAATAGTGCTCAATGTATGGCAAATTCAAGATTTTCTTCCTGGAACTTGCTTTGTTTTTCCCCCCAAAATATTTTTAATCCATAGTTGGTTGAATCCATAGACGTGGAATCCACAGATAGGGAAATCTAATTGTACTCCCTAAATTGACCTACAAATTCAACTTATTCCCTACCAAAAACTAATGTAGGCTTTATCCCCTAGAAATTGGCAAAGTGTAGGCAAAAGGATTACATTTTGTTGGATGTAGTGATCTAAGAAGAGCAACACATCTCATTGACTGTAGAAAGACAGGGAATTCATTTGTCATCCCCTAAGATTGCAATCTTTGCACTTTGATTTTTTTTTTCACCTATGTAACTTTCTCTTTTTATGAATCCTGCCTTTAATACCCTTCTTCAGTTATTACTGGAGTCAGTGAGAGTCCTATCAGAAGTTAGGAAGTTTCTATCAGTGATACTTTTTTTCGTTTTCTCATCGTAGGGAAACTGAACAGCCAAGACTCTTACAATAATTTTACCAACAACAACCCTGGCAACCCCCGCCTCTCTCCTCTCCCCAGCTTGATGGTCGTGATGCCGCTGGCACAGATCAAGCAGCCGATGACACTGGGGACCATCACCAAACGGACGGGGTAAGGCACCTGACTCAGTGCTATATCACAGCTGTATCAGAGGGTTGAAAGAATAAAAAAACAAAGCATACTTTTTCTTTGTGTGGTTTTGATTATATTCTTCGTTCCCAGCCCATATGAGATGTCATGGCTGCAGATTAAGTACAAAGTATAGGACGTGCACAGACATCCTCACACACAAACCATGTACACACACAGCCATGGGAAAAACAAAGTGGTGACAAGTTGTGAAAACGAGGATTGGCTAATAAAAACCAGATCCATCTACACAGTCTTATACTTGCTGCCTTATGGCATTGCCTCATAATACCGTTTGATTGTCATTGTTTTTGCAGACATGATTGGGATTTAAAATGATTCTCAGTTTTTAACATAGCTAATGAGAACACATGCATCTGTGATTCTAGCATATTTTGAAAATTATATACATTGAAGTTTAATTTACATATAATCTCTCAGTGTCGAAACAGGGTGATGATACAGTTTTCAAAAGCTATAGTAATCTAAGATTTGGGCTTTTTTTCCCTGTAAGATCGCTCTTTAGTATCCTGAAAGGCTTTTAAGTAGTCATTTAATTTCTTTGTGCTTATTTTAGCTATTTAAATGTTTGTACCTATTAAAGAATGTCAAATTATTTCTTTGGGCTTCTGAAAATAAACTCATATCTGTGGTATCATTATGGATTAAATTGCATAGTAACACTAAAAGTGCATTTGGTACTTCAAAGTAAGCAAACTATTGTCCTCAGTGAGAAACTCTGAAGATTAATCAATTTGAAATGGAAAAAATTTTGTATTAAAATAGTAAGAAGGAGCTGGGGATCTAGCTCAGTGATGTAAGCGCCTGCCTGGCAAGTGCAAGGTTGTGAGTTCAATCCCCAGTGCTGCCAAAAAAAAAAAAAAAAAAAAAGAAAAGAAGAAAACTGCTATTGCCCTCAAAGAGACCTCAGGGTGTTTCCGGTGAAAAAAATAGATTAAATTATTTTGGTGCTACATCAATATTTTTTAATATTGTTTTGCTAGTGTTAAAGTATTTAGAGAAGTCATTTCTGTGTGTCTTTTAAGGTACAGCATCACTGTAACAAATTAACTCTCCTCATACTAGGTGTAGTGATGTTGGCATATAAAGTGATCTTATTGCTGTATGCAGAAATGAAATTGTGTTTCTGACATATTAAGGAAAACTAAAGGGAAGTTTGGTACAGGTTCATTTGCATAGCTTTTAATTTAACTCTTTATGTTCAGTGGATATATGCTTTAAAATAAAATTTTGACATTTCTTCTGTTCATTTTTCATTTTAAAATAAGGTAACAGTAGTGGATATGAATACTCAAAAAGCGATGTCCTTACTTTCATAGTTAACTTTTCTTTTCATGTTATCATATGGCATTCTCTGGACGTAGAATCAAATGCAAATGGGACTAAGTAGTAAATCAGAATTTTAAGGTCCTTTTTTCACTTGCTGAAATCAGCAGGTACATAATTATATCTTCTCAGCTCATCTCAGCATTGCACAGTTCTACAAAATATTTATGAATTTTTGCATATCTTTCCTGAGCCTAAGTGAAAGCATCTTCAAAGTATTTAATTCTATATTCAGCATGATGGGACTACAGCATTGATAGTTTAGAAGTTTCCTGGAGACATGACAGTATATTCTAATATATTGTTTCTGGTGTGTGTTTATTTGTTGTTCTTAACTATTTTAAACAAAAGAGCTATGCTGTCTTGATGCAAAGATTTAGCTGTCTTTCTCTAATAATTTTCTCCAAAGTGGCTCTGAGATTATGACTATAGTTTTATGCATAAAATGATATGATGTTAGAATTTAACTTAAAACCTGTGAGCAGGTTTGGGAAGTATGTTTACTGTTGAGTATATCTGAAATTTTCCATAAGAAAGAGAAAATGTCTATTACTCTTTCCCTCTATCTTGCCTCTCTTTTACTCCACTAAGATGGGCAGAACTGGTAATCATCTGTTGTTTTCCTGTGTTGTCAGAATTTATGAATTTAGATAAATTCTATTTCCTTTTCTTTCTAAAAAAACTTGCTAGAAATTCTCAGATTTTTGGAGAATACATACTGTGTTCTCTCATATATAATTTAATAATTAGTAATGAATGAAATGTTATGAATTTAAGTGCTTTGAAGTTAGAATTAGTGTAAGATATTTGTAACATTGTTGAGTAGGCTTTGTATCTCAGTTTTCAAATTATTTTATTTCTGCTAAGTTTTAGAATTCCTTTTATCATGTCCTATATTCTAGTGTTCAGAGACAGTAATTCATACTTGTTCTACTTGGCTTAACATTTTTTGAAATAATTTCAGACCCATAAAAATGTTGTAAGACTGGTAAAAAGAATTTCTGTATTTCATGTCTTAGCAATTTCAACTTTATTGCTTTATTCAGTTTCTCTCACTGTGTGTACACACTAACATACCTTTCCTACTTACTTTGTTATATGTTGCAGACTTATTATCCCCTTTTCCCTGCATCTTTCAATGTATAATATCTGAGGCAAGGTTATTCTTTTACATAACTGCAGTTATCATAAGAGATCTGAAAATGAATATTAGTTGATTTTTTAATTAAAACTAATTGTTATCTGCAACTAGTCCTTGTTACAGAGCTGCAGTGTACCACAAATTATGCAGCCTACTGTTCTTTTTTCCCTTCCCTCCTATTCTTTTTATCTCTTCCTAGTGATACAGAGTACAGTGACTGATGAGTTATTTGATGATAGTGATTATAATTTATTTTTGACCACTGCTGGATTACAAGACTTTGTACATATATGCCACTTGCTAAAATGTTTCAAGTTGATGTTTGGCTTTCCTTATCATAGTTTCACACAGAGTTTTCAGAATATAATTTTTGGTTTATCTCACAGTTTCACTTCTTTTTTCATAACCATAACATGTGATACAGTTTTCAAAAGCTATAGTATTCTAAGATTTGGCCTTTTTTTCCCTGTAAGATTGCTCTTTAGTATCCTGAAAGGCTTTTAAGTAGTCATTTAATTTCTTTGACATTTCTTTGACATAGCAGAGATGTCTAAGAATTGCCTAGGATTCAGTATTCAGATACCCAAATTGAGATAGAAGCCTCAACTTAAACCTTCAGGGGACAAATGTGTGGTAACATCTGTCCTTTTATTTTTACAAATACATATCCCTGAAAGCCTGTGCAGTGTCAGGGACCATCTGTCTCACTTCAAGACATACATGAGGCCAGTGAAACTACAAATGGCAAAAGACAGATGTATTTACACCTTCTTGCTCAGTACCTCGAAGCAGCTCTTGAAGGAAAGAAGGCGTGTGCTGGCAACAGCTGCTGCTTATGTCTGATGATGTACATGGGCGAAGGCTAAGGAAGTGTTAGAAATTATTTGGCTTCAACAATT
>RJWT010020687.1:0-17883 GCA_004365215.1 Cuniculus paca | reverse complement strand
GAAGTCACAAATCCTCCAACAATTGGCCAGCTCTACTGTTTGTGCTTCACTGGAACTTGGGGATCATAGTCCTGGGGCTCAGACACATTCATCTCTCACCCTCTGAAAAATTCCAGGAGACATTTGTCTGTAACAGTGATATCTGAGATTAATGGCTTCTGGAGTAACCATCAACCAGGAGAAAAGAAATATGTGATTTGTGATTTTGAAAGCCTCTTCGATCCAAGTATTCCACTAATTCCCTGCAGAGAAGTGCTGCAGTCCCCAGCTCGTTTCAGTGCAGGAGGCCAACAGGAAGGGTCGCCATGCACAGTAAGGGTGTGCACTCTGACCTCTGCTGGGACAGGATCACCAAGTAACCAGCGCCCCATAGGAGGGAATATTCGCAGATCTCCATGGTCTGCCCTAGTGAACTTCCACTGTCAGGGTTTGGGAAACAGCCAGGTCAAACTGGTTTTGTTTTAGCCCATTAAAACTTTTGTTTCTTCATCCACACAGCTTACAGTTGCATAATCTTCTATCACATATATCATATAAACAAGCTTTTTATTTTTGGGAATGAAAGGTCTTATTTTTACTTTCATCTAAAATACACTTGCACATTGATAGCTTTTTTTTTTTTTTTCTTCTCACTACTGGAGGTACTGGGGATTGAACTCAAGGCCTTTGCACTGAGTTACATCTTTGCTTTGCAACAGGATTTCACTAAGTTGCTAAAATGCCCATGCTGGGCTTGAATTTGTAACCTTCCTGCCTCAGCCTCCCCAGAGTGAAAGGATTACAAGCCTGTACCTGTTTGGTGGCATCCTAATATAGAAAAATTACTGTATGTAATAACTAAGCACTAAGCAATCATAATACAAACAAAAGGTTAAATGATACGTGAAAACACTTATGAGTAGAAATGTCTCTTATTGTTAATCTCCTGTTGTTATGTTTTGAAAACCTGTATAGCTTGCAGTGTTCTGTTCTGAAGTGCTGTATTATGTTTGACTCTATTCTGTTTTGTTTTGCTTTGCTTTGTTTTGTTTTGTTCTATTCCCTTTAAAATAAAAAAAAAAGATACAAGGATCTCAAAATAAGAAAAAAAAAAGAAATAAGTCTCTTAATTAGAAAATAAAGTAAAAATCAACACACATTAAGAAGTTTCTAATTTTGCAAACATTTTGATACAAATCTTTTTTTTTTTTTTTTTGCGGCACCAGGGATTGAACTCACGACCTTGCGCTTGCCAGGCAGGCACTTAGGCCGCTGAGCTAGATCCCCAGCCCTGATACAAATCTTTTTTAACTACCATGTTTTATAAAGTTTTTATGGAAAATCTATGAGTTTAACAACATGCCATTCAAGTGATCTTATGCAGATCACTTTGCCTTGTTAAAATAAATTGTAATCCATACAATTTCAATGGTATTGCCTCTTAAAATTTAAAGGTATAGCATTATGATATTCAAATTTCACCACTTACATTTATTTTGATCTAATTAGAAATGAGTTCTAAATTTAGAACTGTTTAACAAATGTATTTAACAAAGACTGGGACTGGTCTAAATTTCATTTCATAGAAAAAAGAAAATTACAAATTGGCACAAGAACACTTTTTACAAGTTTTATCTATGCCCTTACTCACAATTAAGACAACTGTATCAGGTAAGAGTACGTGCCTATGAAAGTGCATACATATATGTAAGCTTCTGTTTCAAGATAAATGCTTGTTGTAAAAGAAAAATTGTTTTCACCTATTATTTTTATGAGTTAAAATCATGCTCTTGTCTTCTGCACCCTAATCCAAGTGGCTTGGAGTTCAATAGCTGGTTTGTTTGTTTGTTTGTTTGTTTAGAGTTTAATATCAGTGATCAATCAACAGACATTTATGAAATAGTGACCACATAAGCACAGTGTCTTCCTGCAAAGACTGACATTCATTGCTTTGTGTTTCTTTAACCACTCTGGGTAATCCCATTTCAGTTTCCAATATACTCTTGTCAACCCAGCAGATGAAGTGTGTGCTTTCACACGGTCACTCTATTGCTATTAATAGGGATTGATCAGGACTGTTCTGTTTGACACCTCTCCGTTACCACTTAACCTTGGATTTTCACCCAAAGATGACTTGATCACACAGAAAATCTTTAAATTAATAAATTTCCTATTAGTGATGAATTTGGATGATTCTAGAATAATAACTAATAATAAGCAATTCACTATTATTTAAGGAATAAGGGATACATTTCTCATGAATCATAATATCTCAACACAACCTCTAGAACAAATAGACCTGAATGAGTTTCAGGGAAAGTCATTGAGCTTCAAAAATTAGCCTGCTCAAGAGGAATAGACTCTCCACCCAAGTTTTTGCTCTACTTATTGTCTAAAACTCCCTCTGGGTTGGGTGTGGTGGTGTGTCTATAATCCCAAAATTCTGGGAGGCTGAGCAGGAGGATTGCATGTTCAAACTCAGATTAGGCAACTCAGCAATTTAGCAAGAATGTGTCTCAAAAAAAATTTTTTAAAGGGCTAGGGGGTGTAGCTCAGTGAGCAGGTCCTGAGTTCAGTCCCTAGTACTGAAAAAAAATGAACTCATTAATTAATTAAAAATAAATTCTTAAAAATAAAAAGCCACCCCTAATCACAGTGCCCCATATGCTTCTTGGTCCAGGAAAGTCACTTGGCCACTTCAGGATGCCATGGCCCAAGAACCTGGCCCATGACCACTGCCCACAGTGTGTACCAGGACAGTCTGTCCGGAACCAGCCGGGAAGGTGCATAGTCGAGGCATGGAGATGATGCTTTAGGGTTATCTGGGGTTTAAGGTGCAGCAACAGGGCCTCAGAATATAGCAGAACTGTTTTGGCCTCACATATGCCCACTGGAAGACTCCAACTGCTTGGTGTGTTTACTCACAGTGCCTGCTGTCTCACAGAGCAGGGTCATTTGCTCACCACGTCCACCACTTTTGTTGTATTACATACAATCTTATTCCACAGAGAGGAGTTTTACCCTGGCTGTGTGCTGGAACCAGCTCCTACTGGCTTGAAGAATCAAATGTTAAATCTTCTGAAAATGTGCAACTGTTTTTTCAATGTAGTCATTATTTAAATTATGTGAGCTTGCAGTTAAATAAATTGTACTAAAATACAAAGGTAATAAATTCTCTGAACATGATTGTCAATTATTTCACTTTTTTTTACCTGTCATGTGTTCCCTTGAGGTTATTTAGGTCTGTTGTAGTCAGAGGTTGCAAGGAGAACAATTACATACAGGACACAAAATTTATAATATTATTCTGTGATGGTCATCCAGAGTTAAATACAAGAAAGGGCAAGATATCTGTTCACAACATTAAAGACCTCGAAAATGCAGTCGAGGGCCTGGATCCCACAGTAATGTCCTGCATGAGTCCAACTGGAGGCCCAGAGCCCACGACAATGACTCATGCAAGTCTGTTTTATAGATCTGCGCTGGAAAGGCCCAAAGGTCAGCAGTGGAAGCTAGAAAGTCTATGCCAGCGGGGTGAAGGATCTGTGCCAGTAGGTTGAGGGTTCTACACTGGAGCTAAGAAGCAATGCTCAAAATAAGGACCAGGGCTCCCCTGGAAAGTACCACGGCCCTCCTCAGCAACAGTGAGGTCCTGAGCTCCTCTGATGATGAGAACAGTCAAGTACATGTCAGGAAGCCAGCGTGACAACTTCTGCAGATTAAACAGCACACATCTTCCCCTCAAGAACCAGGAAGCAATGCTCAATGTAAGGAGCCGAGCTCCCCCAAAGTGAACCACAGCCACTCTCAGTGACAAGGTCCTGACTGAGCTCCTCCGATGATAATGGCCAAGTTCATACCAGGGAAGCCAGCATGACAAGCTCCTCCAGGAGAACCAATGGCTTCAAGCGACAGCAACACTCAGGAGAACCCACAATGCCCCACTATTCCTCTCCATGTCTCCTTTTATGCTGGCAACCTTCCTCAGGTGGGCCATCTACACTCAGCACCATGCTGATTTAATTCAGCTGGTGTTAAGTTGACCACTAGTTTTTAATCCATAACAGGGTCCATTGTACCCAATGGTGAGAATACAATATAGCAATGGTTATAGGTCACCCCTCTGAACTCATCTGCCTCTTCAGTGACCTCACATGAATAGGCTGAAGTTGACCACAGCAGAAGTATTTACACTGTAAGAAGAGGCAAACACAACAAATCAGAGTTTCTTTTGTTTTGTTTTGTTTGTTCCAAGAGGCTTTGTTACACTTTTATCAGCCCACTGCTGGATACAGGCATACCTCTTGTGAGACTGGTAAATGGGTTGAATAGTAATAGGCAGGTGAATTGCAGAAGACACTCCCAGGAGAGTGGATGGACTGCACTGACCTTTGAATGCTGAATTAGTCGGATTTCCATTACTATAATGAGATATTTGAGATAATTAATGTATAAAGAAAAAATGTTTATTTTGCCTCTTGGTCCTGGAGGTTCTAAAATCAAATGTTTCCATACTTTGGGCCTCTGGCAGGGTGGCACATCATGTCAGAATTATATGGTGGAGCAAACTGCTTACCTCATCAGCCATTTTCCTGTCAGCTCTCTCCTGATTCCCAGAGATCTACTTTTTTATTTATTCATCAGGTAGTTTTCCAGGTATTTTGATTCTGGGTTTCCTGGTATTTTGCAGCCTGTCATATTCTGCCATTTTTTTTCTCAAACCCCTCCTCAGCCAGGAAACAAAGGAGAAAGAAGAAACTGTGGTCCCCTTTGAAAGCAAGTCCCCAGTGACCTAAGGACCTTCCAGAAGGCCTCATCTCCTGAAGGTCCACAGCATCTCCCAGTAACACCACCTGGAGACCACGCTTTTATTTAACATGTGGAACTTTGAGGGCCAACAGCCATATTCAGACCGCAAGAGAGGCAGCAAGAGATGGCAAGGGGTATGAGTCAGACCACACTGAGACTTTTGGAGGACTTGAAGGGTCAAAGACAATGAGGACCGAAAATGATGAAATGAAGCTCTCTCTCTTCCCCACCCAATCCTAGAAACAACAAATAGGAAGTTCTTCAGAGAAAAAAAATCACTGTGGCTGAGAAAAAGGTTCCCCTAATCCTATCCCTCACCCCCAGCAAAACCCCCAACCTTTCTGGTCTGTCTTTACCTGGAGGAAGCACACTGAGAAGAAATACGGGTAAGTGACAATAGGGTGCCTTCAGCAGAAGCCCCCTCCAGATGACGGAGGGCCTGGCCCAGGGACTTCTTTTTCTTCTTTCATCCCAGCCCCACCCCCACTCCATCTCCAGTCAGTGCTTTGGGAAAGACCTGGGTGAGTCTTTAGGGCCTCCTAGGGCTGCCATAACACTGTACCATTATGTAAGGATGAGAGGCTTAAACCACAGAGACTTATTTTCTCCCACTCTGGAAGCTGCAAATCTGAAATCAGGGTATCTGAAGGGTTGGCTTCTTCTTAGCTTACAAATGGCAATCTTCTCCCCATCTTTTTTTTGGGCGGGGGTAGTACTAGGGATTAAACCCAGGGAGCCCTAAGCTACATCCCTATCCCTTTTTATTTATTTAATTTATTTTGAAACAGGGTCTCACTAAGTTGTCCAGGCTGATCTCCAATTTGAGATTCACCTGCCTTAGCTTCCAGAGTAACTGAGATTACAGGTGTCTCAGTTACTTTCTTGTTCTGGGACAAAATACACAATACCCATATATTAAAGGAAGAAAGGTTTATTTTAGCTCACAGTTTGTAGAAGTTTCAGTCTGTAGTCAGCTGGCTCCATGGCACAGGGGTACGGCGGAGGAGAAACAGCCATGGCAGGACAGGCAGGAAGCAGCAAGCAGGTAGCCTTCCTTTCCCTGTTATCCTTTCAAGGCTACAAGCCTATTGGATGGTGCCATCCACACCCAGGGTGGGGTTTCCCATTATCTACTCCCAGAACTATGCTAAATCAATTGGTGGGCCAATTTAGTTATCACACACCCTTAATCCCTTTCACACACCCTAGATCCAGCTACTTCCAAAAGGCCACACCTATGAGTGCATGATGCCCCACCTATGAGCACCATGAGTTCATGATTGGGTCGTCTAGATACAAGCCATATTAGTAGGCATGGGCCACCATACCAGGTTCAATAAATTATTTCTTGAATGAATCAGTGAGTGAGCATTTTGCTAGGAAAAGGAAAAACATTTCTTCTTGGAACTTTTTTAAAGGACACGTAACAGTCCTCCTGGTCTTATTTAAAGGCACTGGTTCTTTTAGGTGCAGGTGGATAGGGGCTAGGACCAAACTTCACCTTGTTCCCAACCATACAGAACCAAGGTCCCCCAAATTAGGTGCTCTCCAAAGACCCAAGGAGGTATAGACAACCTGAAAAAAAGGGGCAAGGGGCATCAGTGCCGAACTATAGAGAAAAAATGCAAAGTCATTCCTCATTTTAAATTTTTATTTTTTCATATTTTCATGCTTTGGCTTACTTTGACCTTATACACTAAAATCTAATCACCAGAAGGAAAAAAGCTCTTCAGTGAATGGAGACATTTTCCTTAGGTGCAAATTGCAAATATAAATTTGTCTACATCATGTGATTTTAGAACTTAGAGAAAACTCTGAGAGTCCATTTCTAAGAGTTCTTCCCCAGAGACAGGGTGAGTACCTGAAAATCCCCAAACATACTTCATTTTGTCATGCTCCACAGATACTTCTGTTTTTCACAAATTGAGACCTTTTTGTAACAACCTTGTATCCAGCAAGATCACTGACATAATTTTTCCAACAGTTCAGATGGCAGTATTTTTTATCAATATAGTATTTTAATTAAGTTACCTATGTTGGTGTTTCAGAAATAATGCTATTGCACCCTTAATATTGACTACAGTATGGTCTAACAATAACTTTTTTTGTGGCCTAGAAATCAAACAATTTGTGAGATCAGTTCTATGGCCATATTTGCTTTCTTGCAACAGTCAGCACCTCTGAGGCCGCCTATAGATTTAATGAAACATAGGTCAGTGAGTATCCCGGCCCTTTGTCATCATTTATTATTTACTGACATATAATATCTGATGTGGAATAGGGGTGCATTTCTGCATGTTCGACATTTATGTAGCAAAGGCTATGAAAGCAAAGGGGCCTGGGAAGTTTTTAGACTGGACTCTGCTCGTTCACTTTCTCTCCACAAGAAGAAAGTCATGGCGGGTTTCTCTCCATCCCTCTCCCTTCTCACCAAGATCTCACCGTGAGACAGAAGCTGCCATCCCAGCAAATGGCCATGAAAGCTTGGACCCAGGTGCTCTTAAAGTCAAAGACTCTGTGGCTGGTTAAGAAAAGACATCTTTTCTGAATGTTTCCAGTGTGACCCCTAGTTGTGACTTGTGTGTAGGTGCTACCCCACTCAAGCCTCATGCAGTCATAGGTGGGGCTTTTCAGAGGTGTCTAGATCTAGGGTGTGTGATGCTGTGAAGAAGGGTGTGTGATTACTAAATTAGTCCACTGATTGGTTTGGCAGAGTTCTGGGAGTGGATAATAGGAAGGTCCAGGCTGGATGTGAATGCTACCTGGATACAATGTAAGGTACAGAATGAGGGCTGCTATAGTTGCTTGTCACTTTCTGCTTCTTCACTACTTCGTTGCTTGCTGCCTTCTGCCCACCATGGATAGTTTCTCTTCTGCATTCCTCTCTGCCATGCCACCTTGAAACCAGCAACTATGAACAACTATGAACCAAAATCTCTACAAACTATGACCTCAATAAACCTTTCCTCTTTTAATCTTGGGAGTCAGGCATTTTGACTCAGCAGTGAGAAAAGTAACCAAGACACACATTTTCTGTGAGGTATAGATGACAACTTGTCTGGGCTCACTATGAAGAGTAGAAGGGATTTTCTTCTACAAGTGTTTTAAAACTTGGTCAGTTGCTTTGAGTGGCAAATACAGAATTGGGAGTGTTTCGGAGAAAGAAAAACATTTTTTTTCCAGCAAGAGCACAGAGCGAGGAACAGTCATGGTATGACTTCACCACGATAATAACCCTGGGCCCTGATATTCTGACATCATGCCAAGCTTTAATGGTGAACCCCAAAAGAACGTTAAAGAGAACCATTCTATTTGCTGCAATTGTGTATAAAATAATACTGATTGGAGCAAAGGAGTATCCATATCTGTTACTTAAAAACAGATGAGGAGGCAAATCAACAGTTGCTTGACCACAATAAGACACAATCACCCTCCATTGTGTTTTGTGCTTCCGGATATTTTTTTAAATGGGCCAAACCCTCCTTTTGCTTTTTGCGTCTTGTTTTCATTGTCAACCAGGTCACTAGTAACTTTCCACGACATAACAGCTGATCGGCTATAGGACCATGGCTAATAAATTGTTAGAAAACCACCAATTGAGGTATAACCTTTAAGTGTGTGAGGCGACAACATGCAATTTGATGTGTGGCACACACAGTACTGAAGTCCCTGCTCACCACCAAGCTGGTCGTGCCTTTCTCGTCGTGAATCCAGGCATATGGTACCATAATGGAGCCTGAATTTACAGCAACAGAGATGTACGGGGGAGATTAAAGCTTCATCTGTAGGGACATACTGCATGGCGAAAAACAACAATTATGCCATTTTCTGCTTTGTGGTTGGAGAAAAACAATCCCTTTTGATAGAGTGTGGGCTCCCTCTGCTGCTAGCAGGAGACTCCAGGCGCTTGGGTTCTGTGGACACTGGATCAGAGAAGTTGATCCTTCCCAGGAAGGGACGAGTGGGGCTGACAGGAACAGAGGGACCAACTTATTCTGCAGGCACTGACCTTATGGAACTATTGGGCTGTGCTACTGCTGCAAGAAGCAGCAAAAAGTGAACATAATGGAAAAGCACAAAGAATCCCTGTGTACTGTTGCACTACTGTTGCACCCTGTGTACTGTTGCGTGCAGACTGAAATGCGTCACAGAAGCCATGCTGAAAAGCACCTGTCCGGAGCACAGGCCTTCCTCGGCCCTAGTTTCAGAGAGTATGGTAATGTTTGTCCTTCCTTTTCCTTCCTTCTCTCCTCCCTTTCCCCCCTTTCTTCTCCCTTTTCTTGTCCTTTGCCCAGCCACTATGGAAGCTCCAGAACTGTGCCAACTATTTTGCTAGTTTGCTGGGTTCTGCCCTGCCCAGAATTCCAGCAGTCACCCCGAGTGGTGCCAGAAAGGCTGCATCCCTCAGGAACTCTCACCTTCTCCGTATCGGCAGAAGACATCTCTCAATCTGGCCCCAGACTCTCACCATCAGTTGACCTTAGACAGTTCTTTGCAACAAAAGGACATTTTGAGGTAGCCATTCTGAAAGCAGAAAAATTTGATGCCACAACTTTGGTGTGTCCATTTGGCCAAACCAAAAAAATCAATCCTTAACTCCAGTTGTTTCTATTCCCCAGATATAAGGGAGAAAAAATAAACTTCATTCCCTACAAATAGGCAGGAGCATAGGAGTGGCTGAGGGTCAGGGTGGCGATGAGATGTCATACTCTTCTTTCTTTCTTTCTTTCTTTCTTTCTTTCTTTCTTTCTTTCTTTTTTCTTTCTTTCTGGAAGTACTGAGGATTGAACCCAGGGCCTTCATGTGAGCTACATTCCTAACACTTCTTTATTTTTAATCTTGAAACAGGGTCTCACTAAGTCACTGAATTTCCCAGGCTTGGCTTGAATTTATGATCTGCCCGTCTCAGAGTCCCAGAGGGCTGAGATTACAGGCATGTACCACTGTTCCCTGCTCAGAAACCATTCTCTTTGAAACTAGGATCACACTTGCTCTTGTTATAGAGAACCATCAGGAATCATTCTAAGTAAAACATCTAGCTTTTTCTGTGATAAATTTGTTCTTTTCATGTTCAGTATCTCAAACTCTCTGATTTCTCTCTTAAGTGCTAATAGCTGTGCTTTCAGTTAGTCAAATCATATGTGTGACTTCCTGGTGATGTCTGCACTATTTTACTGGGTGTTCTTCTGATGCTGGATGAGAAGAGAATCAGGTAATTGCCAGTTCTCTGGTTGGTAGACAAGTATGCTGGTGTATGATCACCTATTCCCAGCTGCAACCTGCACAGAAATATGCTTAATTACATTTCTGACAGAGTACTTTGCAAAGTTTTTGTTTCATACTTTTACTTTCAACACTCACAGCATTTCTTCCTTTGCTCATTCAGCTAGGAAACCACCATGGTCATCCAGATGAGAGAGGAAAGTGGTGTAACTAAAGCAGGGGCTGGAGGAGGTGAGGAGGGGACAGATCCTGGAAAGAGTTGAAGAGAGACTCAAGTGAGTTGGCTGTGAGCGGAGGCAGAAAGAGGAGTCAAGGCGACTTCAGGATCTTTGGTGTGTGGCTACAGGACACCTGTATTTTGACCTGGTTGCAAAGTGGTGTCTTTTACTGAGATGGTGAACAACAGAGGAACAGGTGTGGTTAAGACTTTGTTTGGGGCATGTTGAGTTTCAGATGCCTGTTAGACCTCAAGGAGAGGCTGGGTCGACAGGGAGAGGTTGAGTTCCAAGGAAGGATGGGGCTGGAGATTGGTCCTGCGGTGCATCAGTGCATAGATGGCACTGGGGGAAGTTGCCAGGGAGGAAGGATAGAAAGTCTGGTGCAGGATCCTGGGGACAGGATCGTGTCAGGCAGTGGAGACAGATGGATCCAAAAAAGCTGCTTCTGAAAAACAACAACAAACCTAGAAGACAAGGGACCAATTGTTTTGAGAAGGAGGGAGGGATCCAAATCTCTTCGGACAGGTGAGAATGATCAGTGACCTTAAAGCAGATGTGGAAAATCCTGATCGGAGTGCATGCAGCAACAAAAAAAGAGAAACAAAAAGGTGGAGACAGTCAATATAAACTACTTTTTTCAGTTTTGCTAAAAAGGACGCAGAAAAATCAGGCAGTGTTAGAGGGATTTATAGCATCAAGACATGTTCTCCTTTTCATTGTGCATTAATGGAGCAAACTGTCTTACAGTAAACTTGCGTGAGTAGTATACTCTAAAATAACAACAAAAGTATAATACAGTAAATACATGAAGAAATAGCATAGGTATCATCACTATCAAGTATTATATACTGCACATAACTGTATGTACTATACTTTTATGTCATTTCCCAAAACAGGTTTGTTAATAACAAACACGTGAGTAGTGTGAGGCACTATGACATTATGACAGCTACGATGTCACTAGGCAATAGCAATTATGCAGCTCCATGATAATCTTAGGGGACCACCACTATATCTGTGGTCTGTAGTTAACCTAAACATCATTATAAAGGGCATGACCAGATTTTAATGTATTATTTGCTTTGGCTACCGTAACCAATTACCACAGACTTGATGATTTAAGTAACAGAATTTATTTTCTCATAATTCTAGAGGCTCAAAGTCCAAGAGCAAGGTGTTCATAGGTTTTCTTCAGAAGTTCGCCCTTGGCTTGTGGTTGGCTTCCTTACGTGGTCCTCTGTGACTGGGAGTCTCTTCCTCTCATTATGAAGCCCAGTCATGTTGGATTAGTGCCCCAGTCTTTTAAATATATTGTACATTAACTGCATCTTTTCTTTTCTAGTACTGGGGATTGAGAGCCTTCACTCTGAGGTACATCCTCAGCCCTATTTTAGTTTTTATTTTGAGACAAGTTTTCACTAAGTCTTCAATTTGCCCAGGCTGGGCTTGAACTCACAGTCCTCCTGCCTTGGCCTCCCAGAAGTACTGGGATTACAGGCTTGTGTCACCGCACAAAGCTTTACCTCCTTAAAGGCCCTATCTCCAAATATAGTGGTGTTAGAGATCAGGGTTTCAATATACAATTTTTGGGGAGACACAGTTCAGTCCATAGTACTTGTTTTTTTTTTTTAGACAAGGTCTCACTGTGTAGTCAGATTGGCCTTGAATTTAATATATAGCCCCTAGGCTGGTCTTGGACTGGTGGTGATCCTCCTGCCTCAGCCTCCTGAGTGCTGGGATTATAGGCATGACCCACCATGCCTGGTTTAGTACTTACGTCTAGTAAGTGGAATCATGCCATCTTTGTCCTTCTGTGACTGGTTTACTTCACTTAGCATATGTCTTCAAGGTTTACCCAAGTTATAACATGTGTCAGAACTACATATCTTTTTCAGGTTGAATACATTCACTGTATATACATACACATTTTGCTTTCCCAGTCATTCATAAATGTTATTTCCTTCTTTTAGCTATTGTCAATAGTGCTATTATGAATACACAAGTGACTCTTCAAGACTACTTTCAATCATTTGGGGCTATTTCACTAAGTGGAATTACAGGATCTATAGGGATTCTATGGGTTTGTGTGTGTGTGTTACTTTTCTCCTTGCTGAGGCAAAATATCCAAAATACCAAAGTTAAAGGAGGAAAGATTTATTTAGATCATAGTTTGTAGAGGTTTCAGTCTATAATCAGCTGGCTCCAAGGCAGGGTGGCATGGCAGACAGGCATCGCAGAGGAGAAAGAGCTCATGGTGGGCAGAAGGTAGCAAGGCAAGCAAGGGGTGACCACAGATCCTTCTATCTCTTATATCTTACCCAGGATACTTAGGGTGGGTAGCACTCACACCTTTAATCCTAGCACCCTTGATCCTAGCATTGCACCATGCATTAATTCCAGGGTCACACACTCTAGATCCAGTCACCTCAAAAAAAGCCCCACCTATGACTGCATGAGGCTTGGAGGGGACATATAGACACAAACCTTAACAGTGCATTTTTGTTTTTTTCTTTCTGATGCACCATCGTACTACTTTCCAGAGCAGTACACCATTTTTCCCTCCCACCAGCGTTGGAGTCTAGTTTGTCCAGTCTCATCAATACTTTTCATTTTCTGTGGCTCTGTAAGATCTTGGTTTTTTTGATAGTAGCCATCCTAACGGGTATGAGTTGATATTTCATTGTTGTTTTGATTGAACATTTCTCTAATGAGCAGTAGATATTAAGCATCTTCCTATGGCATCTTTTCATGTTCTTGCTGGCTCTTTGTATATTTTTAGAGGAATATATATTCAAGTTCTTTGCCCATTTTTGAATCAGATTTGTTCTTGGTGAATGGTAGGAGTTCTGCATACATTGTAAGTATCAGTCCCTTTTCAGGTGCATTATTTTCAATTATGTTCTCCCTTGCCATAGGTGGCCTTTTCATGCTGTTGATTGTGTCGTTTGATGTACAGAAGTTTTTTAGTTTTGATGAAGTCCAATTTATCTATTTTTATTTTTGATGCCTGTGATGTCAGTGTTATATCTAAGAAATCATTGCCAAATCCATGTCATGAAGCTTTTCCCCTATTTTTTTCCAAGAGTTTTATAATTTTTGCTCTTATATTTAGATTTTTTTCCATTTTTTATTAGTACATGGTTGTTGGACATGTTTATCCTTGTGGGGAATTGGTACATGACTCATTGTGAATTAATCTTCATATATGGTATAATTTTAGGGTAGGTTTTTATTGGTGTTTGCTTGCTGTTGTTAAAGAAAGAAGATAGTGGGGCACGGTGACATATGCCTAAAATTCCAGCACTGTGGGAGGCTGAGGCAGAAGGACGCAAGTTCAAGTCTAGTTTGGACAATTTAGCAATTTAACAAGACCCTGTTTCTAAAAAAGAAAAAGAAAAGACTGGAGATGCAGCTCAGTGCAAAGGCCCTGGATTCAATCCCCAATACAAAAAACAAAAAACAAAAAACGACGGAGAGAAGGATATTACAGCATGTCACTGGGCTGATAGAATTACCCTAGTAGAGGGAAATACTGACATGCAGGACAGAGGATAACTATAGAAGCAAAGTCCCTGAGTAAGTGAAAGAGCCTCCACCAAACTTTAGGTAGGCTCTTCTGAGCATTCTTTCTGACTAGGTCTCATCCTTGACCCAGTCCTATCTTTGGCCTGCCCAGCACATTCTTAATAAGCAAGCCAACTAAGTTATCCTCTACCCTTGATAGCTGATCAAGTGCTTCATCCCCATCCTTAATGTTTAAGTGTTTATCCTGCTAAAAATGTTAGAATTTTGTTAGGCCAAGTTTATCAAGAATTTCCCTAAAAAATATCTTGCAGCAGAAAATGCCCCCCAGCCAGCCTACCAGTTGCCCAAGTGACAGTTCCTGTTGTGGTTCCAGTTGTTTCTGTCTCCTAGAAATGGGTGGTCAGTGTGATCCATAGCTGGTCACTATGATACATATTGTAGAAATCAATCAAAGACAGCCAGGTACTCTGCCTCTGTGCTTTACCTCATAACCCCAGAAAAACGTTCCTTCCTGAGCCTTTGGGGTCTGATAATTTGGAAATAATTCCAATCGGTGCCCATCGATGTTAATAAATCTGCCTTCAGATCCTGGATGTCACTTTGGCATGTCTGCCATTGCAGTTTCTAAACAAATAAAAATGAAAACGGAACATTCCAAAACTAATAGGATGCAGTGAAAGCAGAGCAGAGAGAAGTTTAGAGTCGTAGATATTAATATTAAGAAAGACAAAGATTTCAAACCAACAGCTACCATGACACCTTTAAAAACTTAGGGGGAAAAAGTGGGGCATGATGGTACATGCCCATAATCCCAGCACTCTGGAAGGCTGAGGCAGGAGGATTACAAGTTTGAGTCCAGCGTAGGCAGTAATTTAGTGACTTAGCAAGCTTCTCAAAAGAAAAGAAAAAAAGAAAGAGTTAAGAAAAGGACAAAATTAATCCAAAGCTAGGAGAATAAAGGATTATAGCAAAGAGAAAGTAGAAAAACAATTTTAAAAGTCAACAAAA
Source organism: Cuniculus paca (assembly GCA_004365215.1). Classification (NCBI taxonomy): domain Eukaryota; kingdom Metazoa; phylum Chordata; class Mammalia; order Rodentia; family Cuniculidae; genus Cuniculus; species Cuniculus paca. The sequence goes on along the minus strand of RJWT010020687.1, from coordinate 3,121 downwards.
CAAATACTTGTGTTTTTTTTTTAAGGTCACAAAAAGTGCCAAACTTGTAGCTAGACTGACTAAAAGAGAATGGGTTTGGGTGTGCGGTTCAGTGGTAAAGTGTTTGCTTAGCATATGTACAAAGCCTTGGGTTCAATCCACAGCACTGAAGAGAGACACAGAGAGAAGTGAGGGAAGCACAAGTAAAAACAAATGAAAAGCTAAGCACTATGACCAATTTTACAAAAATAAAAAGGACTATAATAGAGTTCTATAAGCCACCATGCACAGCAAATTGAATAACTCAATGAATGGGCAAATTCCTAGAAATACACGAACTGCCAGTATTAAATCATGAAGAAAGAGAAAATCTGAACAGATCTATAACCAGTAAGGAAATTGGATCAGTATTCACAAAGCTTCCAACAAAGAAAAGCCCAGGACCAGATGGTTCACTGCTGAAAGCTATGAAACATGTAAAGAAGAATGAACCTCAATTCTTCTCAAACACTTCCTGTTTCATTCTATGAAGTCAGTACTCCCCCAATGCAAAAAAAAAAAAAAAACAGACAAAACTACTCTGGGGGTTTGGATATGAAATGTCACCAAAAAGCTCATGTGTTGAGGGTGTGGTCCCCAGAGCAGCAGTGTTCAGAGGTGGGGTCTTTGGCAGGTGATGGGATCATGAAGAATATGACCTCATCAGAAGGATCTGACCTCATCATATCTTAATGGGTAATGAAAAGATGGCAAGAACTCCAGAGGTGGGTGCTAGCTAGCGGAAGTAGATCACTGAGGGTGTACCCTTGAAAGGTTCGAAACAAAAGAGGCTCCTTTGCTAGACATGATGGCACAGGCCTGTGATCTCAGCTACTCAAGAGGCTAAGATAGTATTTACCAACAATATATAATACGGAAAAAAAATTAAGAAGGCAACCTCATTTGCCATAACCGAAATAAGAATAAAATATTTAGGAATCAGCTTAACCAAAAAGGTGACTCATACAGTGAAAACTGTAATACATTGCTGAAGAAAATTAATGAAGTCAATAAATAAATGGGAACAAATCCCATGTTTATGTACCGAATATTAAGATGTTGATATTACCCAGAGTGATCTACAGACTTAATGCAACCCTTATCAAAATCCCAACGATTGATCTTTAAAAATTGAAAAAAAAAATCTATTTTTCAATTTGTATGCAATCTCAAAGGACCCTGAACAGCAAAAGCATTCTTGAAAAATAAGAACAAATTTGGAGGAGTCACATTTCCTATTCTGAAAATTTACAACAAAGCTACTGTAATGAAAAGCTGGCAATGGACACTATGCTTCATCTTTTGGCCACTGTGAATAATGTTCACAGACAAAAGAATAGAATAGAGAGCCTGCAAATAAACTGTGATATATATAATCAAATACATTCTAACAAGGGTGCTATAACCATTCAATGGGGAAAATATGCATGCTTTAAGGAAAAGGTGCTTACACCTGCCTCGACCTCCAACATTGCTTTAACTTGTGTATGTACTGGCCGGGAACCTTCCTAGGGTCCCTTCAATTTTCTCCTCCCTCCACCCGCATTAACTTATTTTAATTATACAATTTATTACATTGTTTTTATCACATTTAAGACTTGTGCAGTGGTCGTGAAGGCTTATGCCTGTAATCCCAGCATTCTGGGAAGCTGAGGCAGGAGGAGTGTAAATTGGAGCCCAGCCCGGGTGATTTAGGGACTTAAAGCGGCTCTGTTTCAAAAATTCTTAAAAATAATCATTTTAAAGGGATGGGGTTGGGGATGCATGTAGCTCAGTGAAAAGATGTGGCTTCAATCCCCATACCGCAATTACTCAGCAAAATAAAAAGGGAAAGAGCTGTGCAACAATCGCCATAATCCAGTTCTAGAACATTTCCATTTAGCCTTTCTGGGTCCTTGGTCCCTGCTCTAGAAACGGCCATACTATGAGCTTGGCATCAACAAACTACACCCACAATCACTATCCTTGCTGATGTCATCTATCTCGATAATTATCTTTTCCAAGCAGCAGCCAGGTCCTCTCACAGCTGCCAAGTCCACACACTCAGGGGCCGACCCAACTGGAAGCGGGTCCGCAAAGATAGTGTTCCACCTGCGTTCCCCTCCCGCCCCAACGTGCGATCTGGCGATCGGGACTCTCCCCGGCGCCCTGGCAGTGGCAGGGGGCGCGGCTCCGCGCTGGATTAGTGAGGCCTGGGTGCTGCGGGCGCCTGCGCAGTGAGCCGCGTCGTGGGGCTGCGTGAGGTCGTTCCGGGTGGGCCGGGCGGTGGCTGCGGCTGCTGCCCCGCGACGGTCGCGCCATGGCGGACGAGGAGCTGGAGGCGCTGAGGAAGCAGAGGCTGGCCGAGCTGCAGGCGAAACATGGGGTGAGCTGGTGGTTGCCTCCTTCGCCCAGCCTTGAGGCCTCGGCCCCCAGCGGAGGCTCGCGGGGTCTGCCCCGCACGCGAAGGACTCCTCCGCGGCCTCCAGGCCTGAGGTCCGCGCCTTTCGCTCCGCGTGGGGTCCGGGCGGGCGCCTGGCACTTGCGGGTCCCATGCTGGCTCAGGGCGTCCTCCGGCCGCCGGAGTGTAGAATTGAGCCGCTCTGAGCCGAGTAGGCAGCATTCCCTTTAGGGTCTGCTGATTCTAGGTGCTGTGGGTACAGCGGGGACGGGAACCCCCGCCCGGACGGAGTTTACAGTGAGAATTGGGGGTCCAAAAATTAACGCTGGCCTTCCTAGAGTGCTCGGGTAACGCCTGTAGGAGAGCGAGGTGGGCCGTCTCGAAGGAAGCACCGTGTGCAAATCGGGCACGTTTTATTTTCCAGAAGTTAGCGTTGCACGTAAAGACGGTTTCCTCAGCACAGTTTTCCTTCCAGGCTTGTTCGCGTGCGTGCTTATTTGCTTGCTGTACTAGGAATTGAACCCAGGGCCTCGAGCATGCTAAGCAAGTGCTCGACCACCAGACTACATCCCTAGCCCCCAAAGTTAGTTCGTATTCCCAGACTTTCTATGAGGTTGTGACTTTAGAAATTCACCAAAACATTTTATGTGGGTTAGGGGTGCGGTTGAGTGGTAGAGCGCTTGTCTGGAGTACAGGAGGCCCTAGGTTTGATCTCCAGCACCA
>RJWT010020686.1:0-17896 GCA_004365215.1 Cuniculus paca | reverse complement strand
CTACAAGAACAATTACTTTAGCAAATTAAGCAAAATGAGTAATACCTAGTGGAAGTAAAGCTGCAAGCTCTCTAGAAAGACAATCCTCCTCATAAGCTACAGAAGTCAGAAAGAGACCAACAGAGCAGAATTTCTTTCACCAAGAATGGCAATATGATAAAACAACAGTTCTACCCTTGGAAGATACATGAATCTCTTCTAAACATGCCCTTTGCATCTGCCTGAAATGTCAAACTGCACTGACAGGTATTTGCTACTAAAGTGACCGAATTTCATTTTCAGATAGACAGCAAAATCAATTTATATACATGTATGTATTATATGTATGTATATATAATTTGATATATATCAAGACTAAAATACTTAATGACTGGCTTGTATTTAGTAAGTTAATGATTAAAAATAGTGAATTGAGAAGATGAATATTACTTATAAAATAAATAGTATTCATTTGTTATCTAGAAGGGTAACAGATACTAAGAGTATAAATTGATATTCAACTTGGAGTAATCATTGAACTCAGAGTCTCAGTTTCTTTATTTGTAAAATGAAATCATTTATAGTCCCTACTCATAGTGGTTACAATGGTTTAATGAATTAATACATGGAAAGTATTTATAAAGGTACCTGGTGTGTAACAAGTTTTACAAAAAAAAATCAGCAGCTATTTTAAATGCGAGTACTCAGTGGCTTCCAGCAATCTCATTTTCATCCTCTATATTCCATTCAGATCTTCAACCCCAACATCACGTTGACCCACCTCGTCCCTGGAAGCCCATCGCTTGCTTCTTCATGCACGATTATTCTCTGAGTTACCCAGAAACAAAGTTTATGGATTTTTCTCTTCTTGATCTACCTTACCACTGGGGTTGCTACATCCTAAAGTCTATCTTTGGTTACGGTTCTTATGTGTTTTTTCCATTGCCATCATTAACACTGAGCCTAAGCAATAATCAGCCAATAGTCCATTACTTTGTTGCTCTGATGCCTCCATTTGCCCCAGTTCACTCATACCCTCATGCTAGGATAGATTTTCTTTTTATTTTATAACTATTGTTGAGATATAATTCACATTACATAAACCTCACTTTTAAAGTGTACCATTAAATGATTTTTTGGCACGTATAGATTTGTACAGCCATCAATATTATCTACTTATGGAACATTTTCATCACTCCCCCTAAAAATCCTATACTCACTCATTAGTGGTCACTCTTCATTTTCTCCTACCTCTAGCGACAGAAATCCCTAATCTACTTTCTGTCTGTACAGATTTGTCTAATCTGGATATTTTACATAAATAGAGTCATAGAATACATAGTCTTTTAATCTGGGTACTCTTATTTTGCATAAAGTTTTCTCAGTGTTCATCTGCATTGTAGCATATGTGAATATTAACTCCTTTTCATGGCTAAATATTACTTCATTATATGAATACAACCACATTTCATTTATCCATCCATCAATTTGATGGGGACTTAAATTGTTCTCACAATTAGACTGTTTGCAACAATACTGCCCTCAGCATTCATCAACAAGTTTTTGTGTGGACATATGTTTGAATGCTCTTGAGTATGTTTCTAGGAATTGTTAGGTCATATGATAACTCTACGGTTAGCTTTGTGAAGCAGTGTCACCATTTTCAAATACGGCAACCATACCATTGCATGTTTCCATCAGAAACAAATGCGAGTTTCAATTTCTACAACTTTATCATCCTTTTCATTACAGCCATCTTTTTGGGTATGAAGTGTTATAGTTTTGATAAGTATTTCCCCAGTGACTAAATGTGTGTGCTTTTTGTGCACTTGGATATACATTCTTTAGAGAAATGTCTGTTCAAATTTTTTTCTTATTTCTTAAACTGGGCTATTATCCTGTGATTATTAAATTGTAAGAGTTAATTATATATTTTAGATTCTGACAAGTCATATATAAATATAAAAACATATATATAATATGTAAAACATATATGTGTATAATATATATGTATGTATGTTTTGCATTTATTTTCTCCCATTCTGTGGGAATTCATGAGTCATTCTCATTTTGTCCTTTGAAGTACAAAATTCTTAATGTTAATACATTCCAGTGTATCTGATTTTTCTGTTGTTACCTATGATTTTGGTGTTATATGGAAGAAAACATAGTCTATCTAAAGTCAGGAAGATTGATTCTTAGTTTTCATTTTTAGCCAGGCATGGTGGCACATGCCTGTAATCCCAGCACTCATGAGGCTGAGGAAGGAGGATCACCATGAGCTTGAGTCTAGCCTGTGCTACAAGTGAGTTTAAGGCCAGCCTGGACTACATAGCAAGACTCCATCTCAAAAACAAACAAACAAACAAACAAACAAACAAAAAACCGTAAAATTTCTGGCTGTGGAAAACAATATCCTCTTGAATGTTTTAAACAAATGATGGTGGATCTCAAATACTACAATATTTTGATTCTACACTAAATATATTTAAAAGTAATACTTTAAACAATTTTATCTTTAAAATCAAACTGCAAATATGCACTCAATTTGTTTTGAAAAACAAAAATTTGTGCAACTTATATCTATTATTTTAGTGACTATCTTTGAAATTTTACCATGAAGATGTAGTACAATGCAGCAGTCTCTAATTAACATATTGACCTTCTCCTAGATGATAAAGGACTTAAAACACTTTAGTGCTAAGTTAAATTATTCTTTCCAATTTGTACAATATTAGTCATGCATTTTAATTCCACCCTTTAATTTATACTCTCACAAATTCAATATCCTTTTATACAAATAGTTTGTTAAACTTATTTTCAAGAGTTTCAGTTTCTTTTTTCACCATTCCTTCTCACATTTGACCTTCCTTTTAGAATAACCTTTCTTCTTCCTTAACGACATCCTTGAGAAGCTACTAAGTATAGATCTGTTTTTGATTGCCTGAAAGTGCCTTTATTTTGTTTGATCTTCTTAAGAGTTAGTTTCAGGGTCTACAAAGGTTATTTCTTCAGATGTAGTTGCTGTGTCTTCTGCTGCTGAAGTCACTGCTCCAGTACTGACCAGTCAACAACATGCTGTCCTTACCTTTAGGTTATTTTAGGGTTTATTTATGGTTTGGGGTGTTCCACAGTTTCATTTCAATCTTTCCTGGTATAAATTTACTTTGATTTATTCTGGTTGCTATAGATAGATTCAGATCTTCCATTAATTCTGCAAGATGCATAATCTCATTTCCTCAAATATTACTGCTTCTCCATTCTCTTTATTTTCTATTAACTTATTCCCTTGGTTCTTTTCAAAACTTTGGGGTCACCTGAGGAGTTTATTAACCATTACAGATCCTTATTCAAGAGGTCAGCAGTGAGGCTGAGTCTAAATTCCTAACAAATTAGCAGGTGAAACTCTTGCAACATGGCATTAGAATTTCTCTTTCTGTCCTCCTTAACACCTGTTTCATATTTTACATCTCCTATTTCTCCCTGTTAGTTTCTTTGGGCCTGTTTTCCAGTTAACTTGCTTCTCTTCTCTTACATCTATTCAACCCCTTCATTTTTTGGCAACTACATCTTTCACTTCTAAATAGTACAGGTAGCACTTTAATATTTTTCCTGGATATTTAAGATAGTGCCATGTTGCTTGTACATTTTTGCTTCATATCTTGTATTTCTTTAAATATTTCATAAATGTTATTTTATTTCTACACCTTATGGAACTGTATTTTATAATTCCCATGTCTGAAGACTTTGGGATTCTAAACATTTAATAGGTTACCTATACACTCTTATATATGTAGTTTATGTCCCTTGCAAGTTTGATAATCTTTGCCTGTGAGTTCATATTTTGTTGATTTTTAATCAGTGCAAAACAGAGAATGCAAAATAAAGATACCATCACCAAAGAGGATTTGGTTTCCCTCTGACATGAGCTACCAAACTGTGATCAAAGTCACCTTTCAGGTTGCTAAGGTTTAGCGATTTCTCACTCACAATTTCTTGCTAACAGTGAAAATTTGGTTACTGCCTTTGTTGAAATCCCACCTTTCTTGTATGTGCATTGCTTATGAAGTCCTCATTCTCTCTCTTTCCACCTTTCTTTCTTTCTTTCTTTCTTTCTTTCTTTCTTTCTTTCTTTCTCTTTCTTTTTTCTTCCTTCCTTCTTTCCTTTTCTCTTGGCCCTTTGGAGATTTTTTTGCACTATCTTCAAACCTCTCAAACATACCAATTATTCTGCATTTTGAGTTTTCACTATAAGGAAATGATAGGTGTTTGGAGAAACAAAAACAATCTTATTTAAGCATTATAAATGTATATATGTATGGGAACATTACATGATTCTTCATTAACATGTCTCCTTTTATGTTTTATATATAGTTTATAAATAAAATAATTAAGTAAAAGATCCAAACTATGTTTTGTAGAATATATAGCTTTTTTCTCCCAATGAGAAGTCCCCTCTCCACACAAAAACACATAAGTATTCAATTCATTATATTCCAGAGCTATATGCTATGAAAAGAATTTTCATCTGAGCTGCTCCTATAATTGACTATATATGACCTTGACTCCATTACACGGTTATTTCCCTGGCCCTAACTATAATGTTTGAATACATTTCAGTAATTGGGAAAATGCATATTAAATTACCAACTCATAGAGTAACAGATATAGAAAAAATAGGTGCAAGCAAATCCTGTTATCTCTCTGTACAGAAGCATAGGTCAAAAACAATACTGCAACCCCAGGAGGAGCACAGAGACTACTGTGCCTATCAAAAGCTGGAAAATCCGGAGTGGTAATTCCAATGTGCTCATTGTAATTCTCTACTTTATTGGTGCGAAAGATCATTCACTGTCAGGAAGTAATAGTGAATTTTCATAAACTGAGTTAGTTGATGACTCCAATAAAAGTTGCTGTTCCAGATGTACTCTTTTTAATGGACTAATTTATTATAGCAATAACACCATGCAGCCAGTTATTTACCAACAAAGGGTTTTTTTAAATGCCAACAAGCAAAAAACATCAAGAATAATTAGCTTTCCCTGAAAGAAAGACTAATACGTATTTGTTATTCTGTCTCAGGATATACAAATTTCCCAGTTCTGTGCCACAATTTAGTTATGAGAGATTTTGACCATTTCCTGTTACACAAGATATCTCACTCGTTCATCACATTGATGATAATAATATAACCTAAAGAGCGAAAAGGGGACAGTTTCTTAAAGGCTCAAGTTAGACCTTGACTCACCAGAAGTCAGGAACTATATTCGACTGTTAAAGCAATCTCACAGCTCAGTGAAGTTTTTGCCAGACCAATAGCTGGCTCAATTCAGCATATTCTACACAAAATGAAAAATAAGTTACACTATCTTGTATGCACAATTCTTGACAAGAACTTTACATTTTGGAAGGTATTTATACTATGTTTACAAGACATTTTCTTATTTGGTGACCTGAAACTCAATTTGAGGAAGATCCAGAGTAAAGGAAGTATTCATCCTGGGCAAACTACACTGCAAAACTTGAATCACTTCTGTGATTTCCCATGACTCAACCAATTTAATAGTGTGTAGACTAAATGCTTTGAGAATATTTTTATCCACAGTTGTACACGGCACATTACATAATGCAAAAGATAAAGGCATAGATATAGGAGACAGAAGAATGCATGGATGCATGGATGAATAAACCAAGAAAAAAATACACAAAATTATTTGTTTTTAAGGAGAATTCTACTACTGTGTTTCTTTTATTGCAACTCACATTAGGCAAACAAGGATTGATCAAAACCTATGGTGTGTATTTAAATTAAAAAAATTGTCACAGTAAAAGACATATTGCTATTTCTTACCCTCAAAATACTTCACCTCACTTCAAACACACTAATCTCATCCTTTTTGCCACTCTCTGAAGCTGTTCTGGTAGTTCTCTTTTGTGTCTTTATGAGGTGTGATTAAAAAATGCACATAACACGACTGCTGAGTGACAGCCAGTGGAGAGGCAAACTCATAAAAACATTACGATGTGTCCTCACCCAACTTATTTGCCAATTCTGGCATTATGCAACTTCTGGCTCTTCCCCAAAGCCAAATGACCATGAAAGGCAAACATTTTGAATCAATTTAGGATATCAAGGCAGACAAAACAACACAACTAAGGACACTCATAAAAGAGGATTTCCAGAAATACTTCAGAAAGTGACGAGATACTGTAAGCAAGGGGGAATGTTTTGAAGAAGATGAATATTAGTGTTTCTTATACTGTAATAATTTTTTAAAAATTAAACATTCACCATCTTTTTTATCATATCTCATACATGTTAGAGTATAGCAATGTATTTTTTGTCTTTTACCTCAACTTTATACCATCCATAATTGTATCTGAGTTGTACTAAAAATAGTTTTTTTATATTGATATTCTAGATCACTAATTTACTTTTTAACTGTATCTAATACCCTGTTTAATACACTTCATTATTATTTCTATGTTTACATTTTCAATTTATAGAGGTTCTATTGGTTTCTGATACTGATTTATTCTTTTAAACACTTAAGCGTCTTTTCAAAGTTCAACAGATGAATGTAACATCTGACTTTGCTGATTCCAGTTCAGAGCGCATTATTTCCTTGAACACTACATAACTTTAAATGGAGAGCTCATTTTTAGACTATTTCTATTGGAAATCTCTGGCCTGAACTGTGTGTCTGCTTTTTCTAGTTGCCTATGAGTTTCACTGACTTATGACCACTCATCATGTTGATTCTCAGTTTTTTAAGTTCATGTAGCATACAGAATAGTATATATTTGAATCACAACCCATTTGGTGACAAATCTGTTACAGTAAAAAAATCTGTAGAGGAAACACTGCCCTAAAGTAATCAGGTTTAGGTAGAAAAACTTCCACATGGTCCCCCATGTGTGTGAGTGGCTTTACTTTGTGGTCACTGTTTTTTTGAGAGGGTTGCCTTTCAAGATTCACACTTTCATTTCATTACTAATTCCTGCGTCTTGTAGAATCTCACCCTTGTCATCTGTTCTTCCATGCTGTTACTCAGTCTCCAGTTTTTGTTGACTACCCACACCAATTCCCTATACACACACACACACACACACACACACACACACATGCACAAACAGCAGTAGCTGCTAGGGTGTAAGATATGGTTATTTATTTACTCTGTCTCCAGAAATTATGTTTTATGAACTCACCTTTGTATTTAAAGAGGAATTTTTAAAAATTTTTCATCTGGACTTTCCAGCTATCTTGTCATGGGAAGATTTGTAGGTTATTTCATGCAAATTATTGTCTGAAAAAATTTCTTATGTATTAATAAATTATTAAGGTATGTGAGATAATAGATCTTTGAGAAAGAGTTTAATTTTCTGAGGTAGGATGAAAGAAATAGGTATGAAGAAAGAGAGAAATGATGCCCATGGCTGGCACGTAGCATCTATGAAGAATCTACAAAAGGAAAGAAAGGGTAAAGCAGTTGTCTTCCATGAATGACAACAAAAGTCACTGACCTTGTTAGGGAGGGATGTTAGGTAAAGGCACAGAAGAGAGAGAGTGTGCCATATTATGTTTTCTGGGAGGTAATAGGAATTTTATATAAAAAAATCTGTATTAGGTTGCTTTTGAAAGAGGTAAACAGTATGTGTGCCTTTAAGATTCCCACTTCCCAGTTCCACTGAGGAAAGAGACATTAAAAAAAGCACAAGAATTTTAAAATTAAAGTTTACTTGACCAAAAGAGATATCATAGAGCAGAGCTGACGAAGTCCAAAAGGAGACTGAACCCTCTGATACAATTAGACACAGAGCAAGCGTTGACAGACTAGCATCCACACACACTTCTGACAAGCCAGTTCCCTCAGGCTGTGGACAAACCGCGAAGTGGGCAACTGACAGCCTGCAATACACTCTTCACTTTATTCTGCCTTGTCCCCATTTTATGATTACTAATCAGTTTTCTTTGATGTGCCCCATTTTTCACTGCAGCATCTTCATCTCAGCACCTTCATCAGTTATAACTTCATCAGAGCATTTGAGTGCACCATTTACAAAATTGCTTTTTGCTGAAAGTTAGAGAGCACAAAGCAGTTCAATTCTCCAGAACAAAAGAAAAGAAAGAAGCGCTATCCAGAGACTGCGGCATAGATGGGCTTCATTTTTCTAATAAAACACACCTGTGAGGTATTGTGCCAATAAATTTCTTTATCTGTTACAGTAAGATAAAATTATCATTGAGTTGATAATGCATGCTGATTTTCTCTATAGGTGAGTCAGAGGCAACAGTAAAGGCCTTGGACATAATGGAAAAACTTGGACAGAATACTCAAACTGCATGGTGAAGAGTTTCGATATGCAGATTGTCCACAAGCCAGCTTCTGTTCTCTCTCAAATCCTCTGGCTCATAACATAGTCGGTTGACCCAATTACAAATGAGAAATCAGTTCTCTATAGGCCACTCTGTTTTATGCCCTTTCCTGACTTTGTTCTCACACTTCCCTTATATACATATTCAAAGGCCTATAGGAGAGGATCAACAAATTCTCTAATTTCTAGAAGCCTGTACTATTGGTTCAACTTTGAAAGTATTCTTTTCTGTTGACAAAATTGCTCGTTTACTGCATCATCCCCCACACTTAGGTAATGCCAGTCACCACAGCATGACATGATCGCCTCCAAGGGTTTCATTCAAAATTACAATCTGTGAATAATCTATAACCCATGAATAAATAATCAGGTAAATATTATTTGTGAAAGCATCATCATGACCTTAAAGTCACAGATTTCTTCAGGTAAATAATCATGGCAAACAGGTTGGCATTTCCAATGTGTCTCCTTCTGCTAAACCTCCAAGGTCAGATCCCTGTGACCAGACCAGCCTCTTTCTGTTCCAACTATGCTACTAAGTCAACCACAAGCCCAGAGCAGGTAATTACCCTCTTTCAGCCTTTATTTTTTCAATCAGCAGAGTAAGATTAGGTTACTATTTGCAACTGGGCTAAGAGAGTTCAGTAAATGTCAATGAGCCCATGATTATAAATTTTCTTGAAATACATCTGCAAAAGTACCAGCTGTGATTCTCCTAACTCGTAATTACTTCAAATTGCAAATATTTAGTTTGAAAGTTGAATCAAGGCCATTTTATTATGTTTCTGAGCCACTTCACAAAACAAATTATCCTAGTTGAACACAAAGAAAACACCTGTCACATTTGGGTTTTCACCAAATCTCATCTTTCCTAAAAAACATGGGCTACATAATTTATTTAGAAAAAATACACAAACAAATGAAACAAAACTTCAGCTACCTCATTGAAAGTTACTGCCCAGGTAAGCGGTAACTTCCAGGACTTTCAGACTGGGTGGGTAGCTAATTCTTTTCTGAATCTGTTTTGTATCCAGTCCAGTGGAAAGGAAGCAGTTGGAGACGTGCATTCCAGTAGCCCTACAGTGAGCAGCAGCAGCAAAGTGCCCATTGCTGCTCAGAGGGTCACATGGCTGCGATTCACAACCATGAATGCTGTAGCTGTCTGGCTGTCTGGCTGGCTGGCTTTCTCCCCTCCCCTTCTCAGCCTCTCCCTCTCTCTTTTTCTCTCCCTCTCCCTCTCCCTCTCCATACCCTCCCTGTTTTACTTAGTAGTTATAGAAGATGGATCAGTCAAACCCCCAGAGCCCTGGTGACCCTCAAGAGAGCCCTATTAGACTCGATGTGTAAATGAACTACAGGATGGTCACATCACCACTCGTCTGGATTTTTAACAGTGAAAATATCTGCATAAGTTGTCAGTTATTCCATCTTCAAGTCAGTCATCTTTTCTTCTTCCTCTCTCCACCCACAAGGTTTATGTAAACTTTTTTTTTTTTTAGACAAACCAATGCTCCAGAACATTTACTGGCCATGTTTAAAAGCTCTCTCCCATCACTTACATTTTCCCTCAGCAACATTCTCATCATGGGATGCTGCTTCAGTGGGATAAAGAGGGGGAGGAAGGTGGAGTGGAGCAAGGAATGTGGGGAAGAACAAGGCTCAAAGGCTCTCATATCTGTATGTTTAGGTGAGCTGGCACATCACATCTTTGCCTTATTATATAGAGACGCGTATGTGTCTTGTTTGGTGAAATAAATCAGACAAGAAGGCTAAAGATCACATGTTTTTTCTTATATGAGACACCAAAAATATAAATCATTTAAAGAGCAAAATCAGAGAGAGAGAGGCAACAGGAAACAGGAAAGTAGACTTTGAGGAAAGGGGAAGGAGGGAAAGGGAAGAGAAGCAAAACATGATCTAGGTGTATATGTATATGTATATTAACCAGTTCCCCAAAATGAATGTAATTGTGATGAATAACAATAAATACGAATAATAACTAAGGTGATTGTGATTTCTGTCACTATTGTTCAAAAGAAAAGTATGTGTCTTGTTTTAAACAGTCAATACCTTTTCATGACCTGCACATTCTAAATTGCGTGCCTTCCTCTTATGATGTACCCTGGGATTTCTCTTAACTCCTTTTTCTACTATATTGGCTGGATCTTTAATATTATACCCTTAGTACTGTTAGGTATGTATCTTTGAAGTATAATTCCTGTAAAAATTTAAGGACTTGATTTAGTTCAAATATTACCTCTGTTCGTTAAAAAACAGTATGTTTGCAAAATGGAGATCTTGCTCTGCTGCCTTGGTCATTCCACCCTTTTTGTAGATGTTACTTAGAAAGCAGCTTTTCTACAGTAAGAACCCTGAAAGAAAGAGAAAAACAAACCCTACCACAATTTATTAAGAGTTTATCATGTGTTGGGCAGAATGCGAAGCACTTTGAATGCATTGCACTAATTTTCACAGTCAACCCTATGAAATAAAACTAGTGTTTTAGGAATCTTACAGGAGAGGAAACTGAGGTTCAAAAAGATTAAGTTAGCCAAAATTACGTCTGTATATGTGACAGAATGTAGGTGGCTTTTTAACACAAGCTTGCACTCTTGGCTCAAAGTTAAGTGTGACAAGAAATAAACACAGGAAATAAGGTGAAGGGTGGAGAAACTGAATTTGGACAACACACAGAGAAGAATTCAAAATAGACCCCTTCCTTGAACACCAATATAAGAATAACAACTCAATATTTAATGAGAAGAACATGATACTAATGTCAGAACCCCATCGAATAGCATATATATCTGCTGTATATATTTATCCTTTAAAAATGTGTGGTGAAATACATTTCACTCTATAGAGGGTGCATTCATTCTGAATGAATGTTTTTAAACAGCTCTATAAATAAAATTATGTTGAGCTTTCCGACTACCTATTATAGAAGCATAAATATTTCAGTTAATAGTCTGGTAGAAAGAATGGAAAACCAGAAAAATAGCCCCCTCATTATAAAATTATACTTTAAATACTATTTTAATTTGGTGTACCAATTAACAATCTTTCTTTCATATTGTGTAACACAATATCATTCTATATTATCCCAAAAAAGATAAATAGCTCTTGCTTTTAATCATTTTAAATCATATGTTAACATTTTTCTTGTTTAAAGAAGAGATTCTTTATCCTCTATGTATTCTTTGCAAAGTATTCTAGTGCCTGAGAAATTATTTCAGTTATTGCCAAGGCATGATTAGAAAGAACAATTGTTTCACGTTATGTTGCATAGTCTCAGTACTTTTTAGTTTATAATCCTATTAATTATTTTGGTCTACTTCCTTTTCTGTGAATATCTGTAATTCAAGGTGTTAGCGTACATCGTAAATAAATACTTTGCAGTTTTCTCTTGTTATGTTCTGATTAGAAAATGTGATGGCACCATTACTTTGTCATCTCCTCAATTATAGTAACCATACTTATTAATGGTGTCTGGCAAAGTGCATAAAAGGTACTAAGTAAATATTTGTTCACAGAATTTTGGCTATTTATGTATTTAATACCAGTAATAGTAGCTATAATAATTTATATTTCCTGAGTGAAAGTGATAAATGTGCTTGGCATTATTCAAATGTCAGTATTTCTCTTCCCTTTCAGCCTACAAGATAAAAAAAAAAGGTACGAGAAAACTAACAAGAGGAATCAAAGTCAATTATGAGGAAAACAAAATAAACAAAAAAAAGTGAGAAAAGATAAAGTTCTGACAAATACTTGTGCAATGCACACTGTAGAGAATACAAGTCCTGGCTCAGTTACGACATATCTGAGGAGTGACACCCGAAGATCTATCCAAAACACAGAAGAAATTCACTGACTTTTTGAGATTCGTCCCAGAAACAATGCCTTAACAGGTATTAGTAGAAAATGGGCTGATTGGAAATCTTCACTCTTTAGCATACAGGTATGAGATCTCCAAACTTCACGTAATGAGGAGACCTTACAAGTTTCCTATCTGAATACATCTGGGATATTTTTTCCTTCCTATTTCTGTACTTCAGTAGTCTAACTGCAGCAGATTTCCCAGAGATCTTGCTAGGACACAGTCTGCTGGTTTCCTCTCTCCTCCCATCTGATGAAGATTCTGTCCTTCACCAAACCCCCAGTTTTCCTTGTATGTGGAGTTGAGCTCAATCTTCCTTCCCTCTGACAAAAACCTCACTGTGCTACTCTCTTTTAAATAAATCTGTCTTACTGTCTTTGACAAGCTCCTTTGAAATCTCTTCTCAACAAGGTTCTGACTTTTGGATTTCTGTAATTATCTATTCACTGTCCATTTTAGCAAGAATCCTGCTAAACTGGCTTAACTAGTCTTCCAACCTTGATATCTGACCACATACAACATCTAGTCAAATCCCTCATCCTCCACTATCTCCCAGGTTACATCTGATTGTTCCAGCCTGCCTTCATAAAGAATCCTAAATTCATTTAGCCAGAATCCTCTCTTAGCCCTAGTATTTCCTCTAAGTAGTTTTCCATCCTCTGAACCACACCCTGCTCCTTGGCTATCAACTTCCAGTTTTCCTTGTATTTGGAGTTGAGCTCAACCTTCCTTTCCTATGACACTATGGTACCCTCCTTTAAATAAATCTGTCTTACTGTTTTTGACAAGGGCTATGAATAACCTTTTTCTCTAATACACCTTACCAAGTTCCTGATTCAGTAGGCTGGAGCAGGCTCTGTGAATTTATATTTATAATAAATTCCCAGGGATGCTGATGCTGCTGCCTGAGAGCCACATTCTAAAATTTACTGCTCCTACCTCCATTTTCTAAGTTCTCATCTCCTCTGCCCAGTGTTCTTGAATTGTTAAGGAGCTGTTGAGTTTTACACAGAAGTTGGTCTGATGGTGTTGTGGATAGGAGACAGGCACAGTGTAACTGGCAATAGCAAATAGCAATTTCAGCAAAGCCATTGCTGCAAAGCAGATAAGTTTAATCAGAGCCATAATTGGTACATTGCATAAGAATTTTCAACTTCTCTGCTGCATCTCATTTTACTCTGAAGAGGTACTTACTGCAGATAGTTTTTAAAGGAAAATTTTTGTAATTAAAGAATACTTTGTAAGTGTAATCAATTTTGCCCTATGGGAATGCTTTTCTAGAAATCATAATGTATACTGGCATCAATGCACAAATATCCTAGAAACAAATATTATGCAATTTGCAAGGTACTCATTAATATTCTAATACACAATTTTCAACATCTCATTCAGGAATGATCTGATACTTTGTTAGTGAAGATTCAGTGTTCCTGTTACCAAAATGACCCAAATATAACAGTAATCAGCACAACATGTCTTCCTCATTCTGCTTCTAACGACAGAAATAACCAAATAGTATTCATTAAATGCACAAATGGCATCAAGCTGAGAGAGAAATTACCACTAAGAAAGAAAAAATATTTAAATATAGCATGACCTCGATAATTTGGAGCCAAGGAGAAGATATACAACAAACATTATCAAAGCAAAGTACTACTTCTAAGGAGAAGATCCAAATTGCAAATAAAAGAAGGATTGTTATACATACAAATTCACCACTTATTTGTTCATTTACTCAGTCATTAATTACTGTGTGTCTATTACATGCCAGGTTCCGAGATTGAGCAGTGAACAAAACAAGTCATTGTCTCTCACTCATGGGGCTCACAAACAAGAGGGGAGAGGGCATTAAAGACATAAATAAATAAATAAATAAATAAATAAATAAATACTCTGTTTCCAATTGTGATATGGGATTTGAAGGAAAAAAGCAGGATACTGCTGGTGTTTTAAAGGAAGACAGGTCAGGCAGAATGGCGAGGAGGCCTCTCTGAGAGGAGATAAGATCTGAATGGTAAAAGACGAGAAGCAGTCCTCTGTGGGGAGAAAGCTGTCCAGACAAAGAAGACTGTTCCAGGCAGGAGCAAGGTCCCATGGAAAGTCCCTGACAGGAAGAATGTTGATGCATTCTAGGAACTAAAGGAAGTCCAGTGTGGGTTTTGCAACATAAGCAGAGAGAGGGGTGAGAGAGATGCAGTGGAGGAGAAGGTCTGGAAAGGCAGCATCCTTCAGCAGCATAATAATGCTTTAAAGCAGAGATCAGCAAACTTATTCTGCAAAAGGTCAAATATTAAATAGTTCAGACTTTGGAGGCACATAAGTTCTCTGTCACAACTACTCAATTCTGCAGTTGCAGCAAAAAAGCAACAGTAGACAATACTTAAAGGAGCACATACGCCTGTGTTCCAATAATAGTTCCTTTACAAAAAGGCAGTCAGCGAACTTGCACTGCAGGCCAAATTCTTGCAGTTGCTAACCCTTGAAAGAGTAAAAGAAGGTGCAATACTGGACCATGAAACTTATATAGGAGTGGTAAACTTACCTTCCAAATGAATCAGCACTACTTGGACATCACTGAAAAAAAATGTCTTCCTTGAGTTCCAAATTTAAATGGGATGTGATAAAACATGCATAGTTTCTAAACTGGTGATGGTTTTGGAAAACTGACCTAGTAAAAAATTTAAAGAAGTTGACTTAGTCAACTTAACAGCGAAGAGGTAATGAAACAGTTTTCACATATGTGAGGCGTTACTTTGCAGAGGATGGCTATTCACGTGCTCACTGAAGAGAAAGACAAAGGCATCAAAGGGAGGGAAAAAGCGATGTGAGAAGAAAATGGAATCAGAAGAATACGATGGCTTGACAAGGTCGCACCTTGAAAACAGGTCCCTGCTGGCTGTCCTCCTTGCTTCCATAACAGACACATCTCTCCAGGATTAAAGAATGTTTTAATCAGTGAGTGTTAGATATACCCCTTATAAAGGAACACCATATTGTATAATTTTTTCAAGTGAATAGTTGCCTACAATTAATTTCTTTGAACACATTTTCCTTTTTTCCAAAAGAGGCCACCAAGTATTGATCAATTACTACAGGCTGAATGTGCTAAACATTTTCTGTGCATTGATATTTACTCTTCACGATGCTCTTATAAAGTCAATACTATTCCTATCTTTATTTTATTAAAAATTCTGACAATGGTATTATTATCCTCATTTCAAGATATTAAATAATTTGCCCAAGACCCAGTAGCTCTCAAATAGTTGGTTGAATTTTTTTATACAAAGTACCTTATGTAAGGAGCAGCTGTATTTACACTTACTTTCAAAATAGCACTGAATAATACATATCATAACATCTCCACTTCTTATTTAAAAGATCAAAGGTTAGAGGAAGGTACTATTCACTAAAACCAAACCAGTTCATACATAGCTTTGTAAATACTTCAGAAGATCAATGATCTGTACTTATTTTCTAAATGTGTGTGAAAACTACATGAAGAAATCTTTACAACCTTAAAATGTAAATTCATTTTTCTAAGCTCTCCTGTATGTTTTGTATTATTATGTTTTGTAGGTATTTCTAATATCCGAAAGATCTGTGGATCTGTTTCTTCAGTCTCTTATTCTGTTGGCTCCTACTCCTGTCTTACTTCCTTACATGGTTAGCTTTTATTTTTACTATAAGCTTCCCATTTTCTTTAGCAATTAATTGTGAGAATTTTCTTGAAGTCCTAAAATGAAGTCACACTCCTCCAGAGAGAACCTGAATCAACATCCACCAAGGGACAGGAGGCATGGCCACTTCGAACAAAATTCACGGTCTAGTTTCCAGTGGACTGAAAATCTGAGTGTTTGGGCTACAAATCTGTGTCAACATAAACTCACTGTTACAACTCAGAGCTTGCTGTGTCTCCTTCCATCACGTTTTAGTGTCAAAGTAAAAATCCCCACATTCCCTTACGTGATAGTGCAAAGAGACTTTTTTCTGGCTTACTCTTACATTTTGAGCTCCCAGTACTATGACATTCCACCTTGGGCAGGCCCTGGACTTTGTTTTGGTCCCCACCCCTTTGAGGCCAGCTGGACAACTACCCCAGGACTTCCACGTGCCTTCAAGCTTCAGGTCTTTCTTTACTGTACCTCAATGGTTCCAAATTCATGTAATTCTGGCCTACTAATTCCGCTATTTTTGTTAGCTCTGCGACGTTTTTTTTTTTTTTTTGAAAAAAAACACAACCAAACAAAACAAAACAGAGGCAGTCAATACAAAACAATGAACATGGTACAAGACTTCTAAACAGGGTGAAAAGCAATCAATAATGGCTACCATAATGCCTCTTGTTACCTGCAATATACCTTCCTATACCATCAGGGATGAGTAAAATCAAACAAAATACAACAAAATGAAACAGTAAAAACAAAACAAAGTAAAACAAAACAAAACAAGGCAGAACAATGTAAGCAATATAGAAGTTCAAGATACTAGTAGAACAGCAGTGGTTACCATGTTTGTTATCTTCAGGACAGTTGCCTACACCTTCAGACATACTACAATCAAACAATACAGAATAGAGTAAAATCAATCAAAACAAAACAATGAAAGCAATACAGGGTTTTGAAACAAGATAATTAGACATCCTCAATGGCTGCAATTATATATTTTGTTGTCTTTGAAATAGCTGTCCATGCCATCAAGTATAATAAAAATCAAACAAATCAGAATAAAATGAAACTAATCAGAACAATGAAGACAATATGAGTTTCAAATCATGATAATAGATTAACAGTGGCCACTTCCTTCCCTTTTTAGATAATTCCTCCCCTTTGACTTTCCCAATATGTATTGTGCATTTTGGATCCCACTAACTCCTTTAGTTTCTTATACTAGAGAGGCAACACGAAATTCACCCATGTGACTCTGAACCATTTCATCCATGAACATGATCGCCAGTTGCCTCCGTCCACCTACAAGAGCCTTGAGATTATCTTCCTTTATAGCTGAGTACGTTTCCACCACATAAAATACCATGTCTTTCTTATTCGTTCTGCAATTAATGGGCAGGCTACCCCTACTTTTTTTCTGGCTCCCTGTCACTTAGGGCATTGTTCTCTCTGCTTTGACTTTCAGACTATGAATTTTCTTTCTACTTAAATGTGTTTCTTGTATAGAGCATACTGATGGATCCTGTCTTCTGATCCACTCTGCCTGTGTTTCTTTCTATTGGTGCATTGAAGCCCTCTTGCACTGCATTGTCTCTGCCATGCTATTTTCCTGCCATTGGCTCCCTAGTTTTCCTCTCCATTCAATCAACTGGCCCCACTTGATGGTCCCCCTCTGCCATTGTTCCTGGGACCATGGTCCTTTTTTTCTCTTTCTAGAATGTCCTTTAGTATTCTTTGTAGGGCTGGTTTGGTGGTCATGAATTCCTTGAGTTGTTCTTTGTCATGGAAGTATACTGTTTCTCCATTAATTTTGAAAGAAAGTTTTGCAGGGTACATCAGTCTGGGTTGGAAGTTGTTTTCTTTCAGGACTTGCATTACTTCACTCCAGCCTCTTCTTGACTTGATGATTTGTGTTGAGAAGTCTGCTGTGATTCTGGTGGGTTTTCCTTTATAGGTGATCTGTTTCTTTTCTCTAACAGCTTTTAATATTCTGTTCTTG